>JXCR01147682.1:313735-333536 GCA_002079205.1 Phalaenopsis hybrid cultivar
TAAACAAATATCGCCTAGTTTGCATAGCTTATGGAGGCTTGTTTCTTAGATATTAGGTAATACAAATTTCTAAAATTACTGCTTTATAAAAGTTAAGTGGAAAACAAACATTAATAAATTAATAAAAAAAATATCAATATTTGGTGGGAGCCAACTTTTTTTATCGTTAAATAATTTTATGAGTTTTAAATCTGGATTTGCTTTCTATGGCACATCAAAGATATACAGTGCTAAGGAATATGAGGAGAGAAATACGGGGAGACAAACATATGAATGAAAAACAAAAGTGCAAACAGACTTGCAACCTTCGGACGAATTGGGATATTCCCCTGTTATATGACACATTTAATCTTAAAATAGAGGTTACAAGAGAAGAAGAGAAAGTTAAAGAAGAGTAAAAAAGCCCATTTACATGCACTGGACCACCTATTTATAAAGGATATAGAGCCACGAGTACATCATTATATATATGTCCATGCTTTAATTAGGAGGTTGATACACCTAAAATATATAACATTTATCTATAAATTTTTATACGTATTTTAAGATATTGACCTTTAATGAAAGATATTTGTGTCTTTTTCTTTCATGCACAATCAAATAGATGAAAAATGATGAAATGAGTGAAAAATGATCAAATTTGGAGCAAAAATGAAGAAGGTGTGCAAAAGAATTCTGGCCTAAGCACCCAGAACTGACGCTTACGTGTCAGCAAAATAGAGAAGGTGGTGCCTAAGCGCCAGTACCTCGCCCTTAGGCGCCATAAAAAGTTACTTAATGATTCAATGAATTTGGAAAATCTTTTGAAGAGGTGTTGAAGCTACTCTTGGTGAAAATGTGGGAAATAGTTAATGGACACAAAAATACATTCATTTGGCTTTTAAAAAGAGACAACTCTTGGAATATTCATTGAATATGGACACATTTTGAAGAGACACCAAGACATCTTTTGAAAAATTATAAAAGTAGGACTTGGATTGAATTGAAGAGGAGTCGTCGCCCCCCTCTAGACACCACCAACAATTCTCTCTCTTCGATTAATTAGGATACTTTTAGAGAGAAGAAGGAGAGGAGTTGCAGTGAGTAGAAAGTATTGTAAGAGAAAGAAAGAGAAGAGATTCAATGGAATTTTAAGAGTTTGGTTGAGAGGTTTTCAGATAAGTTTTTATCTTTGTGGTTAAATTTTGTTTTAATTTAGACTTCTTGTTTAATTTGATGATTTCTATTTTTAAACTTAAGTGTGGTTGTGTTTTCTCCAAAGTATTTGTGTGTTTCTTTATCTTTTTCCTTAAAATGATAACGAAATAAGTATTAGATGGAAGTTTTGTGAAGTATTAATCCTTAATGTTAGAATAAGTTGTGATGATTTTAACTTTTGTACTTCATTTACTTCTTCATTTAGCCAATTAAGATGCTAATATTTGTCGAAAGAACATGTAAGATCCAAGATGGAATTGTTTCAGTCAACTAATGGTAAGAATCACATGAGATTGTATAGATGAGAATATAGTTCTTATGATTGAGTGCAAATAAATAGGGAAATAAACATTGAAGGGTGTAGAATTAGGGCACTTTAGAGTGATAGACTAAAGCCCCCAAATTGTTTCATAATTTTAGTTTTTGATACGAGATGTTAGCCCCTAGGTGCCGGGAGAAGAGGCAACTCTAGAGTGAGACCTAGTATCTTCCGTAACTAGCCCGTCTTCAAGACTATTCAAACTTTAAATTAGTCAATGTTCTTTATAGTATCTCTAATAAGGGTAAAAAATACTATTGCTTCTATTTGGTACAACACAATTTGAATACTTCCACAACAAAATTCCTTTGAGATTGTATAGAAGAGATTCACGAGAAGGAAAAAAAATTTTTATTTATATTATCTTCGTCTTACAAATATCTAGTTAAATTTAGTTAGTTGTTTACATTATTTTTAAATATTAAAAAAAATTACAAAAAGAATCGAACTTTCATTCCTATTATAACATCTATAGTTTGAGTAAGAAATTTTGCATAGTAAAATTTGTTATCTAATTTCTTCTGATTTAGTTACATATTCTATTTCTCCTTGTGGATTCAATATTCGTGGCTTAATAAAAAAATCTTATATTACATGATATTGTTTTGTATACTTGTGTTGTGTCCCATATTTAAATATAATAATTGCATTCTTATTTGTTTCAAACTCAAGCTTTTGTCAAGTAGTAATCGGGGATCAAGAATTTGGCAGCGTTGCAAAGTAAGAAATATTAGTAAGAAAAATTAAGAATATAATCGCATACATCGTATTGTCCTACAAAATCAAGATCAAATTTTGGCGCCGTTACCGGGGAAAATAAAAATTTTTGAAGAAATTTTTAGAAAGTCTTATTTAAAATTTTAGATTAATTATAAGAATATTGTAGTGTTGTTTTTAAATAAGTTCTTGTATGTATTATTTTTTTTATTTTGTTTTATAGTAATATATGTATAGTTCAGGTTTTAAAGGACTAATGCCCTATGATTCTGAATTAGAAAGAACCATTAGAAAAATAAATAAAAAATAAAAAATACAGAAAAAGACCAAAAACTCAAGAATTTGCAAACCAAAATAATCAAAATGCTGAAATTAATCAAGAATTTAGATTTTTAAGAGAATATACAAACCCTACAATAGTGAACTTTATTGTAGTATTCAAAAATCTTTTATTGTGGCTAATTCATTTGAACTTAAACTTGTTATTATTCAAATGGTATCAAATAATCAGTTTGGGGGAGCACTAACTGAAGATCCAAATTTACATCCTGTCATTTTTTAAGAATTGTGTGCTACATTTAAAGATGATAGTGTTTCAGATAATGCTATAAGACTTAGACTTTTTCCTTTCTCATTGAGGGATAAGGCTAAGATATGGTTACATTCATTAGCACATGGATCTATCGGAACTTCAGGTGATTTAGCATAGAAATTCCTTGCTACATAATTTCCACCATAAAAAACTGCAAAGCTTAGAAATGATATTACAACAGTTTGAAGAGAATCTATTTATGAAGGATGAGAACGATTTATAGAACTTCTGAGAAATTTTACACAACATATTATACTAGATTGGTTAATAATTCAAACTTTTTACAATGGATTAACTAAGTCTCTTAGATCTATTATCGATGTCGCTAGTAGTGGTTCATTGATGTCAAAACCATTTCATGACACTTATGTTTTAATTGAAAAGATAGCTAATAATAGTTTTCAATGGCCTTCTAAGAGGTTAAATCTTAAGAAAGTTGCCAATATACTTGAATATGATGCTTTTGCAATGTTAGCAAATCAAGTTGCTACAATTTCCAGGAAGTTAGACCAATTTGAAATGAAATTTTCTCAATCAATTTCAATAATTGAAGAGAATTAATTATGCCAAATTGTAGATTCTCAAAAATCATTAGAAACTTTGAATGACATAAAAAAAAGAGCAGAATAACCCATATTCAAACTATTATAACTCAGGTTGGAAGAACCATCCTAACTTTAATTGGAATAGTACAGGTGGTAATAATCAACAATGGGGGAACAACTTGTAAAATCATTGGGAAATTGGAACAACAAAAGTAATAGTAATTATAGCCCTACTTATCCTTCAAGTTTTAACAATAATTCACAATTCAAGGAGAAAATATTCTTTATAGAAGAGGTGGTGTTATAAGTGGGAAGTCAGTTACAAAGTCAACAAGCTACAATTAGAAATATTAAGAATCAATTGGGACAAATATCAACTTCATTAAGTAATAGATCCCAAGGAACACTTCCTAGTAATACAAAAGTAAATTCAAAAGACCAGAATAACAAGCAAGTGATCACATCTTTTTTGTATGCTAGGTTTTATCAAGTTAACACCACTACTTGAATACTTTAATCTCTAGCAATGGTACCAAAACTTGGAGCGTACTTTTTGTTTTTGCTTAATTTCGTAAGGTAAAAATCACAAGCAAGAGCCAAAATAGTTTCTTCATTAATGTCAAAAAAATCATAGAAATTTTTCTACCAGTATTTCCTTACAATGAGGAATGACTGAAACAAGGAAAAAAAATTCTTCTTAAAGTAATAGGGATAAAAAAAGAGAAGTGAGCCAGGTGACAGTACACCCACCATTGTTGCCCCCTCCTTCTTTAGTAGGCCCAACCTCTTCATTGCTTTCATCTTTTGGATAAAAAAGCAGGCAGAAAAATTACTTTCTATTTAGGTCAATCAGTTTAGCTTCTATCAAGTGCTTAACTGTTAAGGAGATTCTAGCATGGAGCTGATAAGAAACCCCCTTAATATGGTTCTTAGGGGACACCATCTTAGCCAACTATGCCTCTAACTCAATGACCCTTTTTAGTGAGGCTGTGATAATCTCATCTTTATTGATTCTCTCCTTATTTTGCACCTCAATGAAGAGGATCAGCTATCTTTTGTCCTTGGGACCTTCAACTCAGCCTCCAATATTTTGGTCACGGTTATGAAGGACCTCTTTACTACTTGTTGAACTCACTTTTTGTTGAAATCTATTTTCCATTTTAGTAGCCTAGGATCTAGCACTTTCCTTTTCACTATTCCAAGAGGACTAGAAAAGGAACCCTCATAATTAAAAACTATAAACTATCTCTTGCTCAACTTGAAGTTTCACATATTGGTCCTAGCCTCTAGCACTTAGTACGTGGGGTCAATATGGGGGAGCTCAAATTGAATCCCCATAGGATTTTCTAGACTTAAGGTTGACTCTGGGTGTTGGTTTGGAGCTAGTTCACTCACTTGCAGTCACTTTCACTCACAACCCTAAACCAAAAACTTGTTGACTTTGATCCCTTAATCTTTGGGAGACTCATGTAGATGGTCCCCTAGACCCGCTAACCCTAGGCCAGGGTTTAGCTGGAACCAGTACACAGATGACTCAAATGGGGATTCTATTGGTCCATGGCTCATATAGGATGGTTGGCACCCCAATTTCACCAAAATATCCAAATTAACCTTTGGCTCACCCAAATCTACCCAAATTACCAAAACACCCCCAAACCCTAAATTTGGCAAAAATTCCCAATTTCACAAAAAATACCCAAATTTGTTCAAAAATCATTTCAAATCATTTTCAACTACCCAAATTGCCCAAAATATCCCAAAATTACCAAAATATCCCAAATTTGCCAAAATTACAAAAATACCATTGGTATCCCAAAATTCCCAAAACCTCCAAAATCATCTAAATCCCAAACTAATTTGGACTTTTCAATTAAACCCTATTTCATCAATTTGAGCAACCTTGACCAAAAGCCCAAAATTGCCCTTAAAGGCCCTTTTCTCCAAATTCACCCCAAATGTCCATCAGTTTGACCGTAATTTTCCCAAATTTCAATTCTAAACTCAAATTAATCATACCTATGATCATTTTAAAATAAATCCAAGCTTAATTGATCCATGCTTTCAACTCAATTTGGATCCAAACCAAAACCTCCAATTTTGAACATATGTCCCAATCTCACCCAATTGAATCCCATTACCCACTCAATTGCCTCAATTTGGATCCCAAACTCTTCAAAACACTTATACATACCGAATTGAACCCTAAATTGGCCTTTCTCAAGCCTCTATTCCACTCAATTTCAACCCAAATTTAAAATCCTGAAATTTGCCCCAATTCAGCCACATGCCCAAATGTCAACTAATTGAATGCCCAAACCCCAAAATTGACACCCAATTTAGGTTGAGAATTCTTCATGATATTCCTTTAGACCATTTTAAACCATCAATTTGAACTTAACCCAAGCCCAACCTAAGCCCAAGTCTAAGCTAACACCCTCAAAATTGACCAAATGCCAAAGTCCTCCAAATTAAACCTCCAAATCAATTCAAAATCACTCCCAATATTTTCCAAATTCTTCATGTCAATCATCTACATGAAATTGATCAATAAATTGGGCTCAATGTCATAGCTAGCCTAACCCAAACCCAAACCCAACTTCAAGCCAATTTGACCCAAATTGAACCCATGAACCAAAATTGACTTAGCCATGTCCAATTGACCAAATTAATGACACCACAGCTTTTAGGTGGACCTTAGTGACCAGGCTAGACCCACTTAGCCCACCCTAGGTGAGTCATGGACCAAAGGTCTCCTAAATCAAGGGATTTGTTTCCTAAATTGCTTAAGCCAAAGATATTTTTTCCAAAACTCACTAGCCCAAATTATTGTTGTAATAGATTCTCCTAAGTTTCCTGAGCCACCTGAGCATCTCTCCTACCATACTCAGCCGCCGTAGTCAGAGTAGGAACCAAAATTGAGTACCCCCAAGCCTAAATTCAAATCCAAACTCACCCATCTTAGCTGGTCATTTCCAATTGGCTTTAACACTTTGAAACCCTCCACATAAGTATCATTCAACACCCTCTAATTTGCCCTGACAGACACCCTAAGAAATTCTATTTAAACCCCCCCTCCCATGGTCAAAAAGAAAAGAGCTCAAATTTTCTTAGAGAAACTCAGTCCAATTACTCTAAGACACTCTCCAAGAACTCCTAAGCCCATTGCAATCATTTTCCTGCTCTAATTCACACTGTGAGAGCTTAATTTTGAGTTCAAAATTTGTCCTAAACCAGGATAGATCTCCCCATACTTTCATAATCCACTAAACTTCGATTAACTATGCACACACCATCCACACAGTGAGAAGAGTTGATTCCCCACAAAAGCCCCCTCTCAAACAGCCCCTAGCATTGACTTTGATCAACTTCTGAAATCAAGCTTGGTAAAAAACATAGCCAGAAAATTCACCAGGGCTTGAGATTTAATCTGGAGGCTCATTGGACCCAATCAAAGCTACCACAATCATTTGATTGAGGCCTCCCCTCTCAGACAATGATATTGAACTCTAACCCTAACCCGAGCATGTTTTGATTCTCCATGAGTAATGGCTTGATTTTACACTTGATAAGCCATATAGATGTGTCCGTCCAAGTAGATGAAGGTTTAGAAACAAACCCCATGCAATTTTGTTGTGTCTAGACGAAGATCTTCGGGTTTTAGTGTGAATAGTTCTCAGGTTAGGTCATTTGGAGACGATAACGGGGAGTTATCTGATCGTTCGTTTCTTTAATCAATGGAGGAGATTGAGCTGGATGAATCTTTGGTGCGAAAAGGTAGGCTGACGAGGTGGCTACGCGGGTGGCTGCGTCAAATGGCGGAGCGCTGCGTGGATACTTCAGAGCGGACGAGGTTGAGGTGGCACCGCATGGATAAGTAGATAAATGGGGAAATTTTTTATTTACTTTAATGCCTGATTTTTAAAAAAATCATAACTTTATGTAGAAGAAATTATAAGAATAAAAGAAAAATACTCACTTGCTTAGTGAATAGAGGAGAATAATGTCGACCAAAAATAAGAATTATTTGTCAAGTATATAATTTTTAATTAAATAAATAATCTGTGGGGTATTTTAATTCATTATAATTAAATACTTATTATCATGGTTTGAAATTTTTAGGGTTTATTCCTCATAATAAATGGCACCTCCTCTCATTTTTTAAAAGTCAGAGAGCACCTTTGTGCTTCTAATCCTAACTTTGAAGTCTGAATGACTACTTAGGCTTTATTTAATCATGTAAATTAAAATATTCCTCAAAAAATTATGGAATTAATTTTCTTAGGTTTCCTGTGCTTAGAGGAGTTTAGGAAAAATATTGTGATAATTTGAATAATTTTGTATATTTCTGTTATTAGTTAAATATTTTTACCTTGTATTAATTTATTTAAATTAGATATAAATAAAAAATTGACAAAATCAATTCTACATTGTTCATAAAAACCATTTTAACTCACTCTTAAAATTTCAAATTTTTGTAAGTTGATCTGGTCATTAAAGTGGACTTTATAAGTAAAAAAAGTATCTTTGCACAAAATAAATTATATTAAGTTAAATAAGCTTAAAAAATTATAAAAAATTGTTTTCTGAGTTCCAAGGCATTTAATAAAAAAAATTTATTTTTTTTAAATATTTTATTTTTAAAGTATATTATGAATTAAAAATAATTAAAATAATCAATATTTTTATGAATACAAAAATAGTTCAAAATGTGTGCAATTGTTCCCTAATCAATTGAGAACCCTTAAAATATTTTTCTTGATTTTTATAAATTAAAAATAAATTTCTAAATGCCTAAAAATGTATTTTCCTTATTTTCCCATTAAAATAATTCAAATAAATTAAATTTAATTTATAAAAATATAAAATTAGTTCCTCTGAGTGTCTTAGACATATAGGGGTTTAATAAAATTTTATAAGTAATTTTTGAAGCTTAAAACATATTTTTGTATTTAATAATCATTAAAAATAACTTTTAAATAATTATAATAATTATAATATTATTCAAAAAATCATGAAATGTTTGTCTAAGTATTTTTCTGACTTAGAAAAAGCTCCAAATATTTCCCATAAATTAAAACTTCATTTTTTATTAATTAAATAAATTTACATTGAAAATTCCTATTTTTGAGTTAAAATAATTATTTTTAATTAAATCAAATTTTGAAAAATCTTACTTTCGTCTTTGACATTTTAATGAATCCATGGATAGGATACTCAAAGATTTTGAAGGCCATTTGAAATTTCCTTGAAGAATTATAAGATAAAGAGCCCCAAGGGTAAGATTGTAATTTTAGGCTTTGGTGCTTTAATCAAAATTTAAGATTAACTATTTTGGATGGGAAATTTTGATCCTTAATAAATACGTTGGATGATTGAAACATGATTGGATCAAAAGGTAGAAACTCACTTACCACCTTTTCTTAATATCAACAAAATCATAACTTCTCTAATCATCATGACTTGGAAGTCAATTAAGATCAAGTGATTCTTAAGTGATGGGCTTAAGTTTAAAAGATAATAATTTAATTATCTTAAGCCTAAAATTGATGATGATATGATCTTTCAATAAGAATATATGTCACATAAACCAAAATTCTAACCACCACCAATTTCCCCCATCATGATTGTTAAGGGCTTGGTAATGACCTAGGCTCGATGTCTAAACTCAATTGATTGAATTTAGAAGATGATACGATTAGGGACTAACACTTTTTAAGCACTCCAAGCCCATTTGTGATACGCACCAAATCTTTAATGACTTGAGCTTGTCTTAGGGGCATTCATCCATATAATCTTTAAAGTAATGTATCAAATTGATTAAGTATCTTATTAATGGGATAATTGAATTGTCAAGCTTCACTGGGCAACGGGGTAGTCACGCTCTAAACTTAGTTGATTAATGGAACAATATGATGAAGTTCTAAATGAACTCAAAATAATTCAAGAGATTCTTGAAGTAGTTCAGGGTCATTCCCCGTACACTTTGAAATCTTTTGGATATTTTGAAGGGCAAATTGAACTTGCCATATTTTGTTCTAAAATCACCCGCTACGATCTTCAGAGGCTAAATAAAGTCATAACTTGGGGTTTGGTAGCTATACCTTCATCTACTTCTACAAATTAAATTCTTTACAAGATTATATATATACGTTGTCAAAGCTAATCTTTCAGGTGGGAGGAACGAGAAGAATCGACTAGTATTATTTTAAGTTATTGCATTTACCTTTTTGTATCTCTTGTTCCTTGTTTGTATGTTAAACAACGATGAGACCCTGCATGTCAAAACCAAAACTGTTAGGATAGCCACGTAACCAAAAGTAAAATTTAAGAGTTAAACAAGATAAAATCCAACAAAACAACATTCAAAATATAAGACAGCTCAAAAGTTAATCACAAACATCACAAAACAAAAATTGCAACTAAATTAAATTGCCTCCATCGGATGATTGGGAATTCCTCGAAGGAGATAGCCTACGGTTGCTAATGAGACTTCCCATGGTCTAAATGAAAGTATGGAACTCATTAAGTTGAGTTTAAGGAATTCATTTGGACTAAGTGAATCCGAAAGAAAATAGTGGTGCCAAAACGAGGGAACCGTAAGATCCTAACTGGTGTCGCTCTACTCAACTTTAGCATTCCTAAGAACAATTAAGTAATTATAACCTTAAGACATTTGATTTGACATAAAGACTTGACACATTAAAAAACTTAAACTCTGTACGACAAGGAGCTTGGAGCTAGCATTGTGGTTAATATGATCATCTTCAACAACAAAACATGTCTATATCAGCTAAACCATTCTTTCTTTACAATTTAACAAATAGCAATAGGACTTTAAGGTTGTCCACCTAGTGCAACATAAATTCTCAGCTTATCTTTAGGCTTTTGTATAGCTCTGCTACAAAATGTAAGCCCTAACTCATTTTAGGATTCCGAGGTTGTCGTTCATTACGACATAAACACTCACATCCTCCAGGCTATTTATGTGATCGTTTCACATGAATGCGAGCCCTAAATTAAAAAATTAGGTAGGATGAAACATTTAAATATTTATCCTCTAAACTAAAGTCGAACCATAGGTAGCTTAGGAAGTCACCGAGGTGGTTCTCCGGATCTGTGACACCCCTAGTCTCTCTTTCTTTGGATTCCATAAAATGTTCCAAATTTGAGTCATTCCCCTTTCACACCTCTTTTTCTGATGTCATTAAAAAGTCCTATTCATTTGACCTTCTTGAAGATAATATCCCCTAATTTTTATCGAGAGTTGATCTCGATTTTTTATATGTAAGGATTTATGAAGTTGACACTACTACAATGCCAAAAACTTGATCCTTATATGAAAAGTAAGTTGTGTAAAATAAATATAATTATAGGAAATTAATAATGGGATTTTATGCAAGTATACAAATCATTATCAAGTAATAAAGAGCTTTCTATTTAAGCCGCAAATATCGATCCCACAGGGAAGGTGTAAATAGGCAATTATAAGTTTTACTAGGAAATTTATAGAAAATCAAACAAAATCACTGTCACTAATTTTGAATGTTGAAATGTTATCAAAATTAAAGTAATTAACTATTAGGAAAACAGAAGTGCAAAGTTTAAAAAGTAAATACTAATCTACTAACTATGTTTATGTAATGAAGATTTCTTATGGAAAAAGCATCCTTCCCACTACAATGAGATTCTGGTGAAATGAGATGAGATAAATGTTTATAAATGTATTGTGCCAAATAGAAGTAATTATAATTCTCTACCCTGATACAGTGCATAAAAAATCATTGGCTAATCTTAGGTTTAGTTCCTCAATCTGTGGCTAAGCTAGGAGGACACCGGCTCTTGCTCCAAAGCTCCTACTTCCTTTCACCTGAAGGCTAACTCTCGCTTTAGTTATCAAACACTAAGACCCAATTGGGGATTTTAGTCTGTCACCCTAAAGATTCTCCAATTCTACACCCAACAAAGAATATTTCCCGATTTATTTATACTTAATTTCATGAATAAGTTTCTCCTCCATGAAATCAAATGTAATCCTCACTCTGTTGTAAAACTCATACTCAATTTCCCGGATCATTTGTTTCACAATATATTATTATATTTTAACTATTCAATTTACCAAATCAAAATATAAATTAATTTTGGAGTTGAAAAATCATCTTAATTTATTATATATTTTAATATTAGCACATTATATTATCTCTTCATTTTACTATATCTCCAAGTAGGGAGAAAGATAGAGTGAACTACTCAGACTTCATGAGAAAAACACAACAAAACACAAATTTCATGTATAAAATAAACTTCATACAACATTAATAAACAAACAAAACTTATCTGAAACTCTTTCTCAAAGCAAATTCCTTGTAGCCTTTTCTTAGAAATGCATGAAGAAGATATCTCTCACATTTCTCCTTCTCCAACACTCTTACAGAAAGTTTCACACTAAATCTCAGCACATAAACTCAAAACAATAAATTGAAAATCACTAATGGACTCCAATATGGTGGTGGGATGAAGATGGATTATGAAGAATGGCGAAAATGGAGTGTGGAGGAATGTCTTGAAGCGAAAAGGAGTCACTTTCGTGATGAATTTCGACCCCATATAAAGCCCAAGGTCAATTCTCCAAGAGGTGTCTCCAAAATCTCTTAAAAAATCATCCAAATACATCAAACCTTCTAGAAACAGGGGCTGAACCACTTTTTGGCGCCGTGAGCACTGAATAAGACTTTCATCTGTTCTATTGTTCTGCGACGTCAGCGCTGCCCTTGGTGCGATCGGGGTTGAGTACTTCTTCAAAAACGTCATTTTGACTCCAAATTCCATCCTTTTTACTTCCTTTTTGCTTTAAGTCCTAAAAATCAACAACTTGGAAGAAAACATCAAAATACCTTTCATTAAGGTGCAATATCACCAAAAATAAGTATAAAATATGGGTCTAAAAATGCATATATTTTTTGTGTATAAAGAACTCCCAAACTTACATGTTACTTGTCCTCAAGTAACTCCTCAACTACATAAAAATATGACTTATGGTAAATAATTTAACTTCTAGACTTCCATATTTAAGTTCTCTAAACATAATAGTATAACTTAAGAAAAATTCAAAACAACTGCAGTTAATACTAAAAGTGTTAGGATATTCAGTAATTAAATCTAAGATTTCTGATCCTCTTTTTCTTTTAAGAAAAATTACAATTTGTTATATTAAAGTCACTTAAAAAATTCATATGAAAATAAACTTCATAAAAATTTACTAATAATTAAGCTAAGACTCAAATAAAAAGTTTAGAAAATGTTTCCAAGTCTTTTTTCCTTAAGTTGATTCAAGTGAAGCCAATTTTTAATTAGGCGTCTCCTCAAGCTTCTCCTCACATCTTTTTCTTTTGTTCTGTTTTTTTTTTTTTTACTTTTTAGGATCATTGTTAATTCCCTTTATCTTTTCTTTTCTTTTCTTCTTCTTTTTTTTATGTATGTGAGGATTATTATATCTGGATAGCCTTTAATGATTTTGAACTTCACTATCCTTTTCTTAAAGTTAAAAGTTTTTTACATTTCTTCACTTAACATATTTATATTAACTTAAAAATTACATAAAGCTTAATATTGTTTCTTTTTACTTGAATCTTTTAAGATTTTTAATACTTCAAAAATACAAATTCCTTTACTTAAAATAGAAAAACATAGTCTTATTTACTTTTACCAAATATCTTAGTCTCTAGAATTAACATTTATTATTAAAATTTTTTTACTTAAGTTTACTATATTTTTAGAAACATAAATATAGTTATCCAAAGTTAACCCCTAATACCAAGGTCATGTTAAATTAAATTTTTTTGAAAATATAGTTAAGTGAGGACAAATAAAATTAAGTTCTTTCTTTTCATTTTTTTAAAATAATTTTTCAACCCCCCCTCCAAACTTAAATTTTTTTAAAAAATTTACATGAAGAAATTTAAAAATAAAAGGGTGAAAGAAAGCATTATATACACAAAGAAAATTCATACCTGCTGAAGATTCTGATTTTTACAAATAAATTCTAAAATGCTACAGGGGCTAATATGAAAAACTACAAGGCTTAAAACATTAAATTGCACATAATATATATAAAATTTGTTGAGAAAGAGTTAATTACAATACATATAACAAAGTGTTGAAACTAACAACAGAACTAAACTAAATTCTAAAAATGAAAAGAGTTTTACACATTATAGTTTCACATTACAACATAACAATAGAGTCTCAACAATATCACAAAACAAACAATACAATTACAAAGTACAACAAAAACAAATAAACAAAAAAAAAAAGATTACCTTTCATTAAATTCTTCATCATTAACATCTAACTTCTATTGCTGATATGGAGTATAAACAGGGTGAATAGGGAACTGAACTATATGATAACCCCTCAGGTATTTCACTAAAGCATCATCATAAGCAACATCAAATTCAAACTTCTGGTAAATCAGATCATCTGTATGAGCATTTCTGGCCTCCTTGTTTTGCATCCTATAATCCATCCTCAAAATATCTCCTTGTTGAATCATCATCTGGTCCAATAACTCCCTGTTATTTGGGTCACTTGAAGTAGGCTCACTAAAAGTAGGGGTCCTAGAGTAGAAGGAATATCCCTGGCCTAACTTCTAGATCTCCAATCAACATGGGACTCATAAGACTTAATTTTTGCAGGTCTAATCAGTCTCTGAGGGTCAATCCTCTCCCCATCAGGTCTGAAATCAACACCTACATGCTCACAAAGTGTATAAATGAGAGCAGGGTGTGCCAATCCACCAGTGGTCTCTCCTAGAGCAATATATCCAGTTTTCATATAAATGATAGAGCCTACATTTATATCCATCACTTACTGAATACAGTAGTTTAGGATAGCTCCATCCTTGGTCACTTCACTATGATGGTTTGTTGGAATCATCCTCCCAGAAATAAAATAATGTCAAGCCTTAGATACTACATTTAACATAGAAAGACAAAAGTTGATTTTAAGTCCATTCTTTACTTTCAAATCCCCTTTCTCACCAGTAAAAAAAGAAATAACCTCATCTAAGGCCTCATTTGTGGCAGAGAATGAATGATACTGGCATCTATAAACATCTTTTAATTGATAAAAATCATTTTAATTTCTTGGAGTAAACTCCACTCTTTTTCCTTAAAAAAAAACATTAAAAGCTTTTGGAAAGTTGGCATAAAATTCCATAACTATCCCAGCTATCGCATCAGCAGTAAAATAGCAAAAGTTTTCCCACTGTCGAGTGATAATCAATTGTTCAACTTCTCCTCCCAAATTTTTGAAGCCTTGATCCGAAATAACTTTCTTATTTTCTCAAAGACTATGAAATCGAGCATTAGCTTTAAAGCTAACAAACTTTTTCTTGTCATGTTCTATTTTTCTTTTGCTCGATCTAATTGTCATAAGAAATCTAGAAAAATGTGATAAAAATCTGAATAAATTCTACAATTCTAAAAATCAAAATGTAATGTACTTTAAACTTAAATCCGCTAAGTAAAAGTTTTTCAACAAAACATTTTCTCAAAAACTCTAAAAAAAAAAATTTTTGAATCTAGGCAATGTGAGAAAAATCTTTGGTGAAAATAAAAAATTTTTACTTTAAAGTGTAGCTCTTACCTAGAGAAGATGAAATATGAAGTTCCCTTACCTCTAAAATGCCTCAAATCTGCCCAAAATCCAGCCGTAAGTGTGAAAACCGAAGGTTGAAGGTGACTTCAGGGGTAAAAATGGAGGTTTTGTGGTGAAAATCATGAATTAAAGGGGTTACTACTGCTCTCGGGTCGAAGGCGCCGTCGGCGTCCATGCCAGCATTGTTGGCGCTGATGGCCTGAAATTCACTATTTTGATTTTTTCAAATTTTCATTGTCCTTTTAATTTACTCCAAAGTTTTTTTAGTATTTTTAAACACAAATTTTTATCTAACAGTAACTCACAGATAAACTTTTAAAAATAATCATTTTCACAAACAACAACAAACCAACTTTTATATATGAAAATACACTTTTTACAAACACATTTCACAAATCACACATTCACACCTATTAAGCAAACTAATTATAAATCAGCGTCGAAATCAAGCCACAACACTAAACGTTGACACAAAACTATACACGTAATTAAAGTTCTGAATTCTAAAGCAAGGAAACAAACCAAACCAAATTAAATCAAATCCACACAATTACATCAAATATATTAATATTCTTAAGCAAGTAGAGAATCCAAAGTCTACAGTCATTCCGCTTCATCTTCAGTGCTTTCACCTCCTCTAATATCTCTCATGGATTGACAATGAACATATAGGTTGTAGAAGGATCGGTACAGGAATTGATCTATCGAATTTACTTCGATTCACCCATTTTCTTTAAACATCCGAACTAATCCTGCTTCAGAAGTTCCAATATGATCCAAATTTTCTTTCATTCTTCAATCAAGGTGATCAAAAAGGTACTTAAGATCTCACACTGCATTCATAATACTCTGAAGTTCCCTTTCAATTTTCTTTAATTTTTTCTCTAAAGCAAGCAAACTTCCTACTGTTGTTAGTATTAATGGAGTTAAAGCATCTGAAGAATGATCCATAATAGCATTTAGTGCTTCATTTCCATTACCAACATCCAGAAATGCCACTGCTTCGAAATTGGATTAAATGATGAAGCAGGAAAACTAATATATCCTTCATCTCGTACTTCTCACATATCACTTTCATCCATCAAAAAAATATAAACATCTTCCATCAAATCTCACGTAGGAATGAAATTTGCATAATGACAGATTGGAATATTTTTTATCATATACAGTTCATTAATCCTTGCAGGAGTAAATGGTACAGCCTTACCTCATACGAAGAAAACTCCTTGGGTAATTCCATGTAGATTTGCATAGAACTCCTTCACTACAGGTATCACAATAGCAGTGGTACATAACACAGAACATCCCATTGCCCTTGCAAAATGATCTTGTCAACTGGAGCACTTGGATTGATCAATCCATGATTAACAAATCCTCTCTCCTTGATCAATCTCTTCTTCACAATAACTTTATCTTATAATCTCTGTGCATCAAAACTAATAAATTTTTTTCTATTGAAAACTCTATACCTTGAAGTATTTCTATAATTGGAAGCCATGGAATCTGAAAATTGGAAGTTTCTAGGCGTCCTAGGAAGTTTTTAAGAATTTAAAAACACCTCCCACAGTTATTATGGAGTGAAATCCCACCAAAGTCTGCCAAAAGTCATATGAACTGTCAAACCACTCTCGGCGCCGTCGGTGCTAAGGTCCATTTTCTTAGGCACTGTCGGCGCCCAGCCAGTGGCCAAAATTTTGTGACTTTCATTTTTCGTTCAATTTAATTCCAACTTTTCTCCAATACCAATATTTGAATTAATTTATAATAAATGCAATTGTGTAGGATTATTATCTACTAATATATAAGACACTTATCAAACAAAATAATAATACATGGCCATATATGTATGGGTTGCTCCCACAAAGCGCTTAGTTTAATGTCGTCAGCTCGACACACCATTTGTTTAGTTGGGTTGACTTAACTTTAAAACTTCTTTACATTGAGGTATGTGCCCTTCATAAAAATGTTTCAGACGATGCCCATTAACTTTAAATACCTTTCCAGTGCTAGGATCTTTAATAACAACAGTTCCATAATGATAGGCTTTAATCACTTTAAATGGTCCTAACCATCTGGATTTTGATTTACCTCGAAACAATCTCAATCTTGTATTATATAATAGAACTTTTTGTCAAGGTTCAAATTTCTTTTAAATAATCTTCCGATCATGCCATATTTTCTTTTTTTTCTTTATAGATTTTTGCATTATCATATGCTTCATTCCTTATTTTCTCAAGTTCATTGAATTGCAGTAATCTTTTCTCACCAGCATCTTTTAGATTAAAAGTAAATTTCTTAATCGCCCAAAATGCTTTATGCTCTAATTCTACTGGTAAGTGGCAAGTTTTTCCAAACATCAGTTTGTATGGGTACATTCCTATAGGAGACTTATAAGCAGTTCTATGTGCCCATAATGCAATATCTAGTCTAGCAGTCCAATCTAATTTATAAGGATTTACAGCTTTTTCTAAAATATGTTTAATTTCACGATTTGATATCTCTGCTAGGCCGCAAGTCTGAGGATGATAAGTAGTAGAGAATCTATGGATAATATCATACTTCTTAATTAATTTTTTGATTCTCTTATTCCTAAAATGAGATCCTCCATCAATAATAATTACTCTTTGTATTCCATATCTTGTAAAAATATTTTTAATTAAAAATTTAGAAACACTCCGAGCATCACACCTGGGTATAGTAATAGCTTCAATCTATTTGGACATATAATCAACAGCAAGTAATGTATATAAGTTTCTAAATGAAGGCATAAATGGTCCCATAAAATCTAATTCCCACACATCAATAATTTCAATATCCAATGTGTAATTTAGAGGCATTTCGTTTCTTCTAGAAATATTTCTTACTCGTTGACATCAATCACACATTTTAATATATTCGTTAACATCTTTAAAATTAGTAGGCCAATAAAATCCAACTTGCAAAATCTTATATGCAGTTCTATTTGTTCCAAAATATCCTCCAAATTCAGAATAATGACATCTTTCAATTATCTTTTGAGTTTCTTCATAAGGCACACATCTCTAATAATTAGATCTTTACATTATTTATCTAAATATGGGTTATCCCAAAAATAATATTTTGAATGATATATAAATTTCTTTAATTGTGAATTTTTCATATCAGGTGATAAAATATCACTTACAAAATAATTCACTGTATCAGCATACCACAGCACATTCATTTCATCAATACTATATAGCTGTTCATCAAGGAAATTTTCTAAAATTTCATTTGCAAAATTAGTTAATATTTCTATTTCTACCTAGACAAATGTTCATTTATTTGATTATCATTTTTTTTTCTACTAATCATAGTAAAATCAAACTCTTGTAATAGATGTATCCATCTAATTAATCTTGGTTTAGCATCCTTCTTTTGTATTAAGTATTTAATAGCATAATGATATGTATGCACTATACATTTAGTTCCAATTAAATGAGGTCTAAATTTATCAAAGGTATAAACAATAGCTAATAACTCTCTTTTAGTAGTAGTATAATTAATTTGAGCATCATTTAGAGTCTTACTAGAATAATACATAACTTTAAAAACTTTGTTGAGCATTTGTCCTAATACAGCCCCAATAGCATAATCACTAGCATCGCACATTATTTCAAATGGTTTTTCCTAGTCAAGTGGTACTATTATAGGTGCAGTGAAAAATTTTTTCTTTAATAATTCAAATGTTTTTATGCATTCCTCATCAAAATCAAATTTCTTATCTTTTTCTAAAAGTTGGCATAGCAGCTTAGTTATTTTTGAAAAAAATTTTATGTAGCGCCTATAAAAACCTGCATGTCCTAGAAAACATCTCTCCCTATTAACATTAGTAGGTGGTGGTAATTTTTTTTATAACTTGGATTTTTACAGGATCTACCTCTATGCCATTTTTAGAAATTTTATGCCCATGCACAATACCTCCTGCAACCATAAATTGACATTTTTCCCAATTTAATACTAGGTTGACTTTTTCACATACTTCCGGAACTTCTTCAAAATTATTAAGGCATAACTCAAACGAAGCCCCAAATATAGTAAAATCATCCATAAACACTTCCATTCCATGTTCTATAAAATTACTAAAAATTTACATCATACATCTTTAAAATGTTGCAGGTGCATTGCATAATCGAAAAGACATTCTACAAAAAGCAAATGTTTCATATGGGCTTGTAAATGTTATTTTCTCTTGATCCTCTAGAGCAATTAGAATTTGATGATAACCGGTAAATTCATCTGTAAAGCAATAATATTTATTCTCAGCTAATCTATCCAACATTTGGTCTAGAAAGGGTAACGGATAGTGATCTTTTATGGTGGCCATATTTAATTTTCTATAGTCAATACAAATTTGCCAACCAACAACTTGTCTTATTAGTATAAATTCATTTTTTCTTGTTTTCTTCAACAGTCACTCCTCCTTTCTTCGGAACACAGTGAATTGGGCTTACCCAAGCACTATCTGAAATAGGATATAATTCAAGCATCTAACCATTTTAAAATCTCTTTTTTAACAACTTCTTTCAATATTGGGTTTAATCTTCTCTGAGGGTCAGTGTTGACCTCACTTTTGGTTGAGGTCTAGAAAACTTCTTTAGTAGCCTAGGTCTAGCCATAGGACTTTCCTATTGACTAGTCTTAGAAAATTAGAAAAGGTACCCCCACCATTAGAAATTCAAAACTCTTCTTTTTACTCAACTTGAAATTCCACATAATGATCTTAACCTCTAGCATTTAGTAGATAAGATCATTATA
>JXCR01147682.1:335502-363024 GCA_002079205.1 Phalaenopsis hybrid cultivar
TAGTATAACGAAGGTGTGAAGAATCTCTGATTGAGGCTACACCTCTCGGAGCAAAGGTATAACCTCNATGTTGCATGATTGAAGGATTATTACTAAAATTTTCAGCCAGGGCAACAAGTTTTGCTTTATAATTCAAGGTTAAGATTACTTTCAGGCAAACTTAAATCCAGGTGGATGGGCCCATTTATTGTGATTAAATTTTATCCTTGTGGAGTTGTGGATATTAAAGATCCTAAGGTTGAGAAAATATTTAAAGTTAATGGACATAGACCGAAACCTTATTTTATAGGGGATCAACATAAGTTTAATGATGGAATGATGTTGGGTCAACAAGAGTATACACTGGTTATGTCCGGCTGACAACGTAAAACCAAGCGGTTTGTGGGAGGCAACGCATAGTTATCAATGTGTTTTTATTTTGATTGTTGTTTTATGTGTGATTAAGAAAATTTGGGGTAGTATTTTTGAGACTATTATGTGTTAGTATTGATTTTAAGAGTTGATTTAGTGATCTAAACATGTTAAAATGAGAATTTGGACATTACGTTGACTAGTGCAAAAATGTGCACTGGCGCTTAAGCGACAAATCCGGCGCTTAAGCGCGGCAGTTTAAAAACATGTGCAAAATTAATATTCTAGAAGAGAAAACTACCTAGAAGTTAGCAAAAACATGCCAAGGTAGTTTCTAAACTTGTTCAGGAGTTATTGGAAGGATTTAGGCCTATAAATAGAAGGGTTTAATGAAGGAATTTTACCCCAAATCATTTCTAGCCCTAAAGGCTAAGAAAGAAATAGATTTTGAGATGATGTCTTCATAGCATATGGATTTGAAAAATAAGGCGGAGAACATGAGGAAGAAATTTATTAGTCAAAGTGCACAAGAGATGTATAACAGTTTCTTAGCCGTTAGTATTGACGGGATATCAGAGAAAATCAACAAAATTGAAAATTCCATGTCTGTACTGGAGACTAAGGTATTGGAGATTCATGCACAGTCAACTAAATTGAAAATGCCATGTCTCTAGTGGAGACTAAGGTATTGGAGATTCATGCACATCTTGAGCATTTTGGATGGCAATTGAAAATAAAATTTAGCCACACTAGTTATATAGAGGAAGCAGAGAAGGAGATGTTTCTTAAGAAAAAGTGGATTGAAGAATATTGCATCAGAGCACGCCACCACCGTCCGTTTTATCAACTTTATAATCCAGTTGCCCTAGGAGAGACTAATGAAAGACCTGAATTTATTCCATCTAATGAAGAATGGAATTAAGTTCTCTGTTTAAAGTTATGTTTTTGTGTGTTTAAATTTGTTGTATTTAAGTGTTTTAGTGTTTAAGACATGCTTTTAGTGTTTGTCTTACTTAGGTGTTTAATTGTGAAAAATTGTTACGTGTTTGTATTTAGGAAAATTTTCTCATCCAAAACTATTTGGAATGAGAACTAAGTGTTTAAATGTATTTTTACTCATTTGTAAATTAATATAAGTTTGTTTGTGAGAAATTTTGTGTTGTTTTAACCTCAAATTGAAATAGTTATTAAGGAGAATTTTAAGATAAAAGAGAGTTACAGGATGTTGAAAATAGTCATGTAAGTGCTATGAGACCATTTAAGGTTGGTTTATTAATGCAAATAATGCATTTCTCTTTAATTTGAAATTTTTGAAATCATACACTAGCGCCTAAGCGCCAAATCTCGCGCTTAAGCGCAAGAAAACCCAAGAGGCAGGCAATTAAGTGGCACTTACCCACACTTAAGAGTATGTTAACGAAAACTGGTTCACGAACGGTTAAAAGTTAAAATTTGAGCCAAAAATTGCCAATTTTATTCTCCTGTCACCTTCAACCTCTTAAAAATGCCATTTTGGAGAGCTAGGGCATACCGTTAAGAGGAAATCTCTTGGTGTAATCAAGAAAAATTTGCTAGATTCAGATTTCTTAAGGTAAGAGCTTTACTTCTATGCAAAAAGTTTGGATTTTAACCATGTATTTTGAGTACATTTGGAAGAATCTGAAATTCACTATTCATGGTGAAAAATGAGGAAAATATATGAAAATTGCATAGGAAGTGTAGTTTAAGCATTTTGAAGTTTAGTTTAGTGGTTTAGACTTGATTTTTAAAGTTATTGTTGGAATTTATCAAATTTATAGAATGACACCAAGAATGAAGAGGAGCAAAGGCAAAGCTCCTTTCGATTCGAGTAAATTTGTTAGTTCTAAAGGTCAAGATCAGTATAGTGATGTGTTGCAATCACGCAAACCAATTCAGGAGCGATGTTTTAGAAATCCAGGTGGAGACATGGAAGATTTAATTGTTCGCCGAAAGTGGGAACAAATCTGTTTTTTCTCTGCTGTGACATTTATATTTGTTCTGAGGAAGTTCTATGCAAATATCCCTGAAGCTGAAGACAACCGAGTTATGGTTTGATGAAAGTTGGTACCTTTTTCGCTAGAGGTAATCAAATTGTTTTACCATTTACCACCAGATACATTATGTTTTTATGCAAATTATAGCCCTGCTGAAGTGGAGTTAGACGAGATTATTTCTTACTTGACTATTGGGAGAGGACTTTGGAAGATCATAAATGAGAGGAGAGTAACTTTCCCAACTTCAAAGTTATGTGCACCATCAAAGGCCTGGCACTATTTTGTTTCTGCTCGTCTGCTTCCAACCAGTCATCTTAGCGAAGTGACGAGAGAAAGAGTGATGTTGAACTATTGTATTCAAGAGGGAAATCTCATCAACATTGGAGCTTTGATCTGTCAAACTATCATCAGTTTTGTTATAGCTGTTACAACTGTAGGTATGGGATTTGTTTCCTTCATCTTTTCTTTGTGTGAGCAGGCTGGAGTTAAATACGATAGCTAAGAGGAAGATTTATAACATCTAAAGCCCATCACTAAGGTGAATGTGAAGACTTATTCTGAGCATTCAATTTTTTTCTGTAGAGTAGGATTTCCTCGGAGCTATGGATAGATACATCTGCTGCTTCTACCTCAGCTCCTTCTACATCTAGACCATCTACCTCACATGCATCTGCATCTCGAGGTGAGTTTACTGAGACCCAAGATCAATTATTGCAGAGGATGATGGACAATATTAATTTTACCACTGATAGGGTACAAATTTTATAGCGTTTTGTAGATCATATCGATAGGTATAATGGGAGAAAAAGTGATTATGAAGAGAAATTTGACTCATCCTTAGAGAGCCTCATTAAGGATAACCAATGAGTGCAATTTCCTTCATATCCTAGATACCCTGATTATGGGCCTTCAAAAGTTAGGGATAGCGGTGATTCAGAGGATGAAGAGTAGAGCTGAGAGATTTATTTTATGATTGTAATATGATATGAACNTTACATTTGCATCTATGTGTTGTTTTGGACTATGTTGTGTTTTGGACTTTTATATTTTGTTATTATTATGACGTTTGTGGTAGTTAATATTTTATTTTTAAATTTTAGAGTATTAACTGTTATTTTGTGTTTAGTACTGTGATTTAGTTAATTTAGAACTTAATTTAATTTCATATCTGTTATAAAGTAGAAAATCTTGCAAGCTTAGATCTTAAACTTGAAATTCAAAAATTGTTACCTTTTATTTTTCTTTTATCATGTTTGCAAGTTTGTCTTTATGTTAAGATTGCGATGTCAGTAGTGTATATGTTTGCTTTTATGTTTATACCCACTGTTTAAAAGTCTATTTGAATCTCTACATGTTAAAGTAAGATGAAAACATAGAAAATTTAATTAAAAAAAATTAATTTTACTCCTATTTTTAGTTATACTTATATCATTAGGATTTAAAATTCTTGTTAGCATGTTATTTTTAAATTTTCATTCATGTTTATATATATCTAATGCTAAATTGTTTAATCTGTTAAAAATTTAAGTTTGAGAGGATGAAAAATATTTTCAAAACTGGAATTTTATTTGTTCTCAAATGTACTACAAATGAATTTGATTTTAAAAGAAAAATTGATTATGTACATGAAGTTATATTAGGGAAGTAAAACTTGATTTTAGAAATGAGTAAGAAAATTTAGCTAAAATTTTAAGTAATTTAGAAAAACTTTAAGTTAAAAATTTTTAGTACATAAAATGATTAATATAAGTGACTATCTTTAGTAAAAAAAANATTTAGATATTGTGACGTGTAAGATTTTTATTTTTAATTGTATTGTAATGTTTGTGTTATTAGTAGTTTGTTTTAAAATTCTAAGGTAGTGATAGTTATAAGTTTTGTGATTTTGTTAGTTTAGAACTTAACTTAATTCTATATCTATTGTAAAGTTGAAAATCTTGCTAACTTAGGTCTTAAATTTGAAACTTAGGAAATTGTTACCCTGTATTTTTCTTTTATCATGTTAGTGTGTTTGTTTTTATGCTGAGATCGTGAAATCAAGTTAGTGTGTTAGTTTACTTTTATGTTTATGCCCACTACTTAAAAGTCTATTGAATCTCTACATGTTAAATTGAATTGAAAATATAGAAAATTTGATCAAAAATTAATTTCTCTTGTTTTTAGTTTCATACTTGTGTCATTAGGGGGGAGAGCCTCTTGTGAAATCCTGTTAGTATATTATTGTAAATTTTCATTCTTGCTTATATATATCAGATGCTAAACTGTTTAATCTATCAAAAATTTAAGTTTGGGGGGGATGAAAAATATTTTCAAAATAGAAATTTTATTTGTTCTCAAATGTGCTTCAAGTGAATTTGATTTGACAAGAAAAAAATTGATTATGTATATGAAGTTATATTAGAGAAGAAAAATTTGACTTTAGAAATGAGTAAGGAAATTTAGTTAAAACTTTTAGTAATGAAGAAAAACTTTAAGTTAAAAAGTTTTTAGATGGAAAATGATTGATATAAGTAACTATCTTTAGTATAAAAAAATGTATTTTTTAAAGATTTAAATAACTTTGACTTTTATTTTTAATACATAAATTTCTTTTATTAAAATAGTTTTCAAAACTATTATTATATTTATAAGTAAAAGACATATATCAAGACTTTGCTTTAGGAAAGGATAAATGAAATTCAAAATCATTAAAGGCCTATCTAGATATGGTGATCCTTGCCTGAAAAAAAAATAACAAAAAGAAAGAAAATAAAAATAAAAGAAAAAGAGAAAGAAAAGAAAAAGAAAAAGAAAAAAATAAAT
Source organism: Phalaenopsis hybrid cultivar (assembly GCA_002079205.1). Lineage (NCBI taxonomy): Eukaryota > Viridiplantae > Streptophyta > Magnoliopsida > Asparagales > Orchidaceae > Phalaenopsis > Phalaenopsis hybrid cultivar. The sequence goes on from JXCR01147682.1 coordinate 340,671, forward strand.
TTGGAAGGAGAAGCTTGAGGATTAGTGTCTAATCAAAAACTGGTTCTACATTTGATCTTTTTAAAGTATAAGACATGAGAAAATCTTAAGCTTGTAGATATAATATAGTAAGTAAAATTATTTTTAATGAAAAATTTTAAGTGGAGATAATAAAAAAAACTAAATTCTAAATTTGGAAAATCTACAAAATATTTCTAAATTAGATATAAACACATATTTCCTTCTTTTTTAACTTTAAGAATTTCTAAACTTTAAGTTGCTCTCATTTAGTGAATATTTTTTCTAAATTATACTACAATAATTCTAAATCAAAATTTTAGTAACTCCGAAAAAAACTCATATACATGTCATACATATTTAGTTTTGGCGCCTAAGCGTCAAAGTCCCCGTGGTTAAGCGCCAGCGGCAGTTATTGGACAAGTAATTTCAGTGTCTGCAAATTTGGAAGAGGTTTTTGAGGTACCCATTAGCTTAATAGGTGGAGGGAATCAAGGGAACTCGTGCAAGAGAGCTAGTATCTTCCCTGCCAAGCCAGTCTTCAAAACTATTCAAACTTTAAATTAGCTAATGTTCTTTATAACATCTCTAGTAAGGGTAAAGAATGTTTTTTATTTAGGACAACACAATTTGCATACTTCCATAATAGAATTCCTATACTTATTACTGATTCATAACAAGAAGAAAGATATTTTCATATTTAGTACTTTCTATCTATAAAAACTCTAGTTATCTTTTTAAATTATTATTGTTCTATCAAAATATTGAAAGTACTAAAAAATTTTAAATTTTCATTACTAAAAAAATGATCTTTAGCTTAAATAATTATCTGTTTTTAGAAATAGAAAGTTTGTTGTTTAATAGTGCATATTGTGTAATCTCCCCGTGGGTTCGATATTCAGGTCTTAATCAAAATATCCTGAATTACTTGAGAACGATACATATATATCCCAATATATATAAATTAAATGTTAAATTCTTATTTTTCTTCAGGATCAAGTTTTTTATTTTATTGCAAAGTTAGGAAATATAAGTAAAATATAATCTGAATTATTGTTGTACTGTGCATATTTGTAATATCCAGGGATTGCCCCAGCATCAGAGCATCATTCATTTTGTCTGTACACCACGGAATATGCCATTCATTGATTTTGAATAATTTTTTCTTAGGAGATCTTTTATTGATTTCATCATTCAATTCAGTTTATTGTGATTGAGTCAAATTTGAAGATATAAAGACTAGTTGTGTAGATGAATTCTCTAAATAGGTAGGCCTTAAAATTATATGGGTTACATTCATCTTAAGTTCATTATATTTTTAAATAGATGGAATTAAAATTTTACTATTTTTCACAAATCTCCATCAATTCACACCTCTTTTGAACATGCATACAGTCTTCTTTAAACAACATTTTCAACTCATCATGAAAGTCCATTTCGATCTCATCTGTTAACTTACTCTCACAACTTTCTTGGAAGTGGTCTTTACTTAGATAATCAATTTCATCGATCCAAAATAATTATCATCTTTTCTCTCAGCTAGATACTTCATAGCCTTTAAAACATCAAAAGTGGCTTCATGGTTATTAATATTCATAGTCAACTCCCCTTTTTGTGCATCTATCATAGCTTGTCTAGTAATGAGAAAAGGTCTCCCCAATATAATTAAATTTTCTTTATCTTCCTCCATATCGAATACAATAAGGTTCATAGGAAAGATAAATTTACCAACTTTAACAAGCACGTCTTCTATAATCCCTTTTGGATAAATGAAAGGTCGATCAGCTATCTCAAGGGTTAAAGTAGTGGGAGAAATATCAGCTAAACCTAAAATTCTAAATATTGATAGAGGCATCACATTAATGCTCAATCATAAATCACATAAAGCTTTTCCACATAATCTTTCTCGAATTGCATAAGCAATTGTTAAGCTACAAGGATCTTTAAGTTTCTGAGGAAGTTTTTTTGAAATATAGCGCTGCACTCCTAACTTAGTGCAATTGTCTCGTAATCCACAAACTTCCTTTTCTTGTTTAATATTTCCTTCATGAACTTTGCATAACATGGCATTTGTTTCAAAGCTTCAGCAAAAGGAATAATTATTGTTAACTTCTTATGTACTTCCATGAACTTTGAAAATTATTTGTCCAACTCATACTGTCCAAGTATTTGAGGAAATGGAGGTGGTGGTCTTTCTAAATTGATTTTAGATGGAGATATTAATTTTTCCAAATCCTTAGAAATATGTTCTTTAGGTCTTTTATTTTCTTTTGTTTCTCTCACAACTTCTTTCTCTTTTCTAACCACACCCTCTATGGACAATGTCTATCTGTTCATTATTTTTCTCTTTAGGGTTCATCTCAGTGTTGCTAGGAAGTGTTCCTTGGGATCTATTACTATGTGAATTGGCAATTTGTTCTAGTTGATTCTTTATGTTTCTAATCGCAGCATTTTGACATTGCAACTGTTTTCCCATTTGCAATACCCCTTCTTCTATAGACATCTTCTTATCCTCAAATAGTTGATCATTGTTGAAGTCCGGTGGATATGAAAGTCGATAGTTTGTGTTCCCCTGATTATTCAAACTTCCATTAGGATTTGCATGATTATTTTCCCATTGTTGGTTTCCACCGATTTTAGTATGATACCATTTAAAATTAGGATGGAATACGGGTTGTTTATGGAATTTAAAGTCTCATATGATAAGTTAGAAAAAATCATATGCCCTAATGAACTTTCCTCACTTAATGAAGTGAATTGAGGTTAGTTCATTCCAAGTTGGTCCAACTTCCTTGATATTGTTGCGATCTGAGATGCAAGAATTGCAAACGTATCTATATCATGAACATTGACTACATTTTTAGGATTTCCCCTTGCAGAGAGGCATTGAAATTCATTTGTAGACATTTCTTCAATTAATGAATATGCTACATCAAATGATTTTGACATTAATGATCCACCAGAGACAACATCAACTGTAGACCTAAAGGATCCTACTAACCCATTATAAAAAATTTGAATAATTAACCAATCGGGTAGAGCATGGTCTGGACACTTACTTAGAAGTTCCTTAAATCTTTCCTATGTTTTGTATTTTGAATCCCCTTTATATTGACAAAATGAGATAATATCATTTCTAAGTTTAGTAGTCCCTGAAGGTGGAAAATACTTAGCTAAGAATTTCGGAGTTAACTCCTCCCAATTTTAATAAAGCCAGCTGCTAATGTGTATAACCACATTTTAGCCTTATGCCTCAGTGAGAAAGGAAAAAGTCATAGTCTAACAGCATCGTCTGACATGCCATTATAACGAAATGTAGCACAAAGTTCTAGAAATTTTGATATGTGTAAATAAGGATCCTACGAAGGAATTCCCCCAAATTGGTTGTTCTACACTAGTTGGATAATCGATGGATTTATTTAAAACGAGTTGGCTTCTACGACAGGGGTTTGTATCTTGAGTGAATTTCATCAGTCGTAGGATTTACATAATCCCTCAATGATTTATGATGATTTTCTAAGTTATTATTTTGAATGTTTTCCATTTCCTTTTCTAATTTTTTAAGTCCCATCTATTTTTTGATTTTTTTTCCTTTTTTCAAACTTTGGATCATAAGACACAAGTCTTACAGATCTATATTTCACATACAAAACACAACAAATAATACATTAATAATTAAACAAATAAAACAAAAAGTATATTCAACACTATAAAACATTTTAAAAAACACCTTATTTTTCACACAAATAGTTTTTTTTCACAACACATTTCATACAAAAAACACTTTTCACACGAAAATAGTTTTTATGACACTACGATTTCCAAGTCTAAGCCTAAATACTTCAACTAAAATTTTCCTAAAAGTCAAGGTCAACCGTTGCGATCCAGGACAACGGTGCCAAAAACTTGATCCCAATATTATTTTTTATATGTAAAATTTAAGAAGTTGACACTACTACTTGAAGATTTTAATCTCCGGTAATGACACTAAAAACTTGATCCCAAGTAAAGTAAGATTTCAAATATATTTCTAGGGATTTTATGCAACTATATTTATCCTTATCAAGTAATATAGGGCTTTCTGATTAAGCCACAAATATCGATCCAATGGAGATTAAGGTTAATCACGGTGACTTTCAAGAGAAATTCCAGTTTAGAATAACACGCCTTAGCTTGGAAGGTTGATAAAAGTTTGATTTTGATTTTATCCTAAAATTATCACTACAATACTACTTCTAATTCTAAATTAAAATACTTAGTGAAATTCAGAAAGTGGGGTTTTTTAATATATTAAAAGTACTCTTCCTCATGCAATGAAAGTAGTGACTTGTGTGAAAGTAAAAAAGGTAGTGAGAGAGATATGACTAATAGGAGTAATTATATTCTTTACTCTTAGTAAAGATTTTAAAAGAACATTGGTTAATCTAAAGTTTTAATTGTTTTGAAGACGAACTAGGAAGGGAAGATACCAACTCTCACTCAAGAGTTCCCTCTTATCCCTCCATCGGAGGCTAACATCTCGCATCAAGACCAAAAACAATATACCAAATTAGAGGTTTTAGCCAGCCTCTCTAAAGTCCTCTAATTCTACACCCTTTAAAGATTATTTCATATTTATTTGCACTTAACAATATGGACTACATTCTCATCCATACAATCTCATGTGATTCTACCACAGTTGATTGGGACAATACCATCCTAGATCTTACTTGTTCTCACAATAGATTTTAACATGCAAGCTGATCAAGTTTACATTTAAATGAAGAACAAATTAAAATTATCACAATATACTCTCACTCTGCTTGATTCTGTATCCTACACATGCATACTAATTCATTACATGTGGGAAGAGTAAAGAAAAGTACTCACTACACATGGAGAAACAACAAGAACTTTTCATTGAACAAGAATTTGAAAACATCGAAACAAAATACTAAAGTCAAATAAAAATACAAAAAAAAAATACTTATCTATGATAGAAATCAAACTCTCCTTATATAGCAAAAGCAATTTCAATACAATCCTCTCCAAGAACAAAGTGAAAAGAAAAGAAGAAATCTATCACTCTCTCCCTCTTTCTCTCTCACCTTGCCGCCCTGCTTGGGGCTCACGCCCAAGCCTTCTTCACTTCTTCTCCAAGTCTTCTTCTCCTCTTTCAATTAATTCAAGAGTCAAAGTGTTTTTTTGAAAACATTTCGAAGCCTTTTTTTATAATTTCCCAAGAGATGCTTAAGTGTCTATTCAAAATTGTCCCGATTCAATGAATCTTCCAAATGGTGCCTTTTTTATAAATTCTTCTAGAAAGTCTTTATTCTTATTTTAAATGAATTCCTCAAGTGATTCACGAACAACAACTTCAGAAATCATTCAAATCTGATGTATGTTCTAGAAGATATGTTGAAGACTGTCACCTGCGCCTAAGCGCCAATTTTTGGGTGCTTAAGCGCCTCCCTCTCTGTATGGCGGCGTCTAAGCACCATTTTTGGTGCTTAAGCACCGGACACAGGCACATAAGTGTTCGATTTAGGTCCCCTTGGCTCCAATGTGCCCCAGATTGACCCGATTTGGTCTGGTTTGCTCTGTTCTGGTCCATTTTTGTTCGTTTTGCTCCAATCACTACAATATCTTCAATTTGATGGACCTACAAACAAAAAAACAAGATAATGTACCTTTAAAGTGCAATATCATTATAAAATGAAGCATGGAAAATTGTACATTTTTAGGCGTATCACTCGTGCAGCACAACTATCCTTGTCTGCATTAATTCTCCTTACAGTCCCCGTGAAATTTCAGATTTTGCACAAAACCACATAAAATTCCACATATATTTCTCACTGATGCCAACTTTTTTACATGACACACATTTACAAATTCAGCACCACAATTTCTGCACTACATTCTTGCCCTCGAGGCCAAAACCAAAACACTATTTTCCTTTTTACAACCTTTTGAGAATGGTATCAGACTCCCGCAATGGCATCCAATTCTCTACCCACATCTTTGAGATTGGTGTAAGGCCCCCACCACGACATCCAATTCTCTACCTACATCTTCGAGATAGGAGTAAGACTCCCCTTTATGGAACATCACATCCTATTCTCAACATTTTGAGATTGGTATAAGACACCGCCACTGCATCCAATTCTCTACACACATCTTTGAGATAGGAGTAAGACCCCTTTTTGGAACATCGCATCCTTTTCTTAACCATTTGAGATTTGTGTAAGACCCCCGCCACGTCATCCAATTCTTAACCTACATCTTTGAGATTGGTGTAAGGCCTCGCCACAACATCCAACTTTGTACACATCTTCAAGATATGAGTAAGACTCACCTTTATGGAACATCGCATTCTATTATCAACCTTTTGAGATTGGTATAAGACCCCTATCATGGCATCCAATGCTCTACCTACATCTTCGAGATTTGTGTAAGGCCCCTGTCACGACATCCAATTCTCTACACACATCTTTGAGGTAGGAGTAAGACTCTCCTTTATGGATTATCACATCTTATTCTCAACCTTTGGAGATTGGTATAAGATCCCCACCACGACATCCAATTCTCTACACACATCTTCGAGAAAGGATTAAGACCCCCTTTTATGGAACGTCACATCCTATTCTCAACCATTTGAGATTGGTGTAAGACCCCCACCACAACATTCAATTCTCTACCCACATCTTCAATATTGGTGTAAGGCCCCCGCCACGACATCCAATTCTCTACCTAAATCTTCGAGATTGGTGTAAGGTCCCCGCCATGGCGTCCAATTCTTACCTACATCTTTGAGATTGATGTAAGTCCCCCAACATGGCGTCCAATTATCTACACACATCTTTGAGATAGGAGTAAGACTCCCCTTTATGGAACATTGCATTATATTCTCAACCTTTTGAGATTAGTGTAAAGCCCCCGCCATGGCATCCAATTCTCTACTCACACCTTTCGAGATAGGATAAGACCCTGACCATGGAATAAAAAACTCTCTAATCTCCAGCGAGAGTTTTCAATCCTAAATTTTGTTCAAATATTCACCTACTATATCCCCAGTGAAAACAAATAGCACACAAAATTTTACACCTCCTTCTAGGTCTATTGACTTATGAGTCTGTGTTGGTTTTCTTGATCTCGTCGTTCAACTCCAATACGTGCGGTGTGCTTGCCCAAAACACCACACCTATTGGGGTCCATTTGTTGGCCTCACTTTTGGTTGAGGTTTGGTTTTTTCCTCTTTAGTAGCCTAGGTTCTAGCCATAGGACTTTCCTAGTGACTATTCCCAGAAAACTAGAAAAGGAACCCTCACTATTAGAAATTCTACCCTCTTCTTTGCTTAACTTGAAGTTCCACATGTTGGTCTTAACCTTTAGCACTTAGTAGGTTGGATCACCATGAGAAAGCTCAAGGAGAGTCCCCCTTGGACTGCCTGACCTTAGGGTTGACCCTGGGTGTTGGTCTAGAGCTAGTTCACTCACCTACACTCACAGTCACCCATAATCACTCACAACCCTAAACCTAAAATTTCTTGACTTTGATCCCTTAATCCTTTTGGAGACTCATGTTGATGGTCCTCTAAACCCACTGGCCTAGGCTGGGGTTTAGCTAAGACAACTACATAAGGGACCCAAATGGGGTTTTCATTGGCTTATAGCTCATATAGAGTGGTTGACACCCCAATTCTATCAAAAATATCCAACTTGGCATTTTGCCCCAAAGTACCTAGATACCCTTGGAGCCCTAAATTTGGCCAAAATTCCCAAATCCACCCAAATTTGTCCAAAAATCATTTCAAATTGTTCCAAAATACCCAAAAATTCTAAAATTACCAATCCAAAATTGCTAAAATTACAAAAATGTCCTTGGCACCCCAAACTTTCCCAAAACCTCCAAAATTACTTTAAATGTTTCTTAAAATAATTTGGACCCTCCAATTGAACCCAATTTGACCATTTTGATCAAAACCCCTAAATTGCCTTTAAAGGCCCAACTTCCCTAAATTTACCTCAAATGCCCATCAATTCAGTCCCAATTTCCCCCAATTTCAATCATAAACTCAAATTCATCTTCCACATGACTAACCTAAACCAAATCTAAGATTAATTAGTCCATGCTTTGAGTCCAATTTTGATATAAGTCAAGCCCCCAATTTTGGCCCTATGACTTAATGCCACCCAATTGAACCCCATAGCCTAATCAATTTGCCACAATTTATGTTGAAAACTCTTCATAACAATCCTACACATAAAAATTGACCTTTAATTGGCCTTGGTGAAGCCGCAATTGCATTCAAATTAAACTCAAGTCCAAAAATCCCCAAATTTCCCTAAGTTGGCTATGTCCCCAAATTCCACCAAATTGATTGCCCTAACCCCAAAATTAACACCCAATTTATGTTGAAGACTCTTCATGATGTTTATATAGATCACTTTCAACAATCAATGTGGAATTAGCACAAGCTTAGCCCAACCTAGACCCAAGTCCAGCCAAACATGCCTAAATGGACCAAAATCACAATATCCTTCAAATTGAACCCCCAATTGAACTCAAAATCATTTCAACCCTTCACTAAAAATCTTCATTAAAATCATCTACATAATTATGATCAATTAAGTGGTCTCAAAGTCATGGCTAGCCTAACCCAAGCCCAACCTTTGTCCATTTGGACCCACATTGGACCCATGCATCAAAATTGACCTAGCCATGTCAAATTGATCAAGGCAAGATTTTTACAGCCAACTTTTTGATCCTGGTAACCAAGCTAGACCCACTTAAACTACCCTAGATGAGCCATGGATCAAAGGTCCCCAATAGTCTTCAAGAAGAAATCAAACATAGGATTCTCATGAGAAATCCAAAGTAACCAGAGTATTTGAAAAGAAGTCAGAAACAATGGAAACTATTGATAAAGGAAAACAACCAATGAAGATACATGCAGAAAATCCTCGTCAATCATTCATTGCAGTACACTCAACAAAAACACAACAGTATGGCTAGTTTAGCCAACAATCGTCTCAAGGAGGCTCATTCCAAACAGAGAATAAGAAAATGACCATTGCAGAACATAGGAAGGTGGTGTATTCCTTAAAAGACGAAGCCTTACCAAAAATGTTCAGAAGTCAGATGAAGAAGCCTGAGTTCAGACTACCAGATCCAAAGAAACCTGAAGAGGTCAATAAGAAAGATCAACCAAATTATTGCCTGTATCACAGATTGCTTAGACACACTACAGAAGACTGTTTTGTCTTTAAAGATTGGCTCGAGAAAAATCTTAAGGGAATATAACAATCCCGAAAGAATATTTAAAAGAACCTGAAAGAGGTTCTATAAATATGAATTAGGCTGAGCCAGTCTCTCCAATTGACCCATATACTGGAAAAGATGTATGGTGTACAGTTTGGAACAAATTGTCTAAGAAAATACTGAATCAGATTCAATATGCATCAAAATAAACTCACGTTCAAAGTCTTCAGCCTGCCAAGCCCGAGATTAAGATTTCACCATGAGATCCTTCATTATCAAAGAAAAAGAAGAAGAAGAATACCACCACGAAGATTGATAGCACGAGTGGTAGGATAGGAGCTGGCTCTGCAAGATTAGTTGTCTCGGATTTGGGAAAGAAAATATTTGAACCCCTGACCTTGTATGATTGTCTTTATACCCCTCCGGAGTATTATGAATATAATTATTATGATTTAAGCTATGTTTTAACTATTTTTAGTCATAACTTAATTGATTATGATCAATCTAGCTTTGATCTCGATTCCTAAAATGATCCTCAAATCGTACTCGAGTTTAACGAACTCATTAACAAGGCTGAAAAAGACATCGATAATACCACTTATGACATCACCGGAAGTGAGGAACTAATCCTTGAGTGCCACGATGCACCATTGGCCATCAACTTAGATATTTTTTACAAAGAAAAAGCACCGGAAGATTCAATAATGATATCTCAAGAAGAAGAAATTACAAAGGTGAATTTAGGGAGCGGGAGAATATTATCCCCAAGAATAGTTCTAGCAGATAAAGGAAAGTAAATAGTAACTCAAGAAGAACTACCTCCACATTCGCCAGTGGAAGAATTACATAACCAAGAGAAAATTATAAGCTCATACAAAGTGGATTACAACGTGCTATCTCATCCTAGGAAGTTATCGGCCATATTAAGTATCTATGATGCTCTAATTCTGTCAAAGAAGATGAGAGAGTCTCTGGTTACAACTTTGCTTTACCTAGGGATTTGCTTAGCCCAGTTGGCTAGCACATCCTCAGATGAAGTTTTCTCGTTGAAAAAATAGTCTCGGGTAACTTTCACAGATGAAGACTTGCTCCTCGGTACCGCCAACCATAATTGTCCACTCTATATCTCTGTTAACATCGGTAGATTTGTGTTGTTCAGAGTTTAGTAGATCCTGGAACATCCCTCAGCTTGATGAGTCTACAGAAAATGACCTATTTGGACGTTGAAGCCCAAGAGCTTATGGCCAATAAAATGATGCTAAGAGGGTTCAACCAAAAGGGACAAAGAGCCCTTTGATCATGTACATTACTTATGAAAGTTAGAGAACTGGTAACAACCTCTAAGTTACATATCATCAATGTCGAGACCTCTTTCAATTCTCTAGTTGGTCGACAGTGAATTCATGAACACAATATGGTTCCCTCGTCTCTACACCAAAGCATCAAGTACTACAAATAGGAACACGAACATTGCATTAAGGGAGATCTACAATTTTTTCAGTGCGTAAAGTTGGCATTCATGATGATGTTTCCTGCTACGCACCTCCAAAGAAAATTGTCTTCTCTCATGAAATTGTGATAAATAAAGGAGAAGATTCAGAAGAATCACAAAGAGGAAGCTATTCAACTCCGCTTTAGCAAATTTTCACCAATCTCTTGTAACAAGTTGGTGGGGGTTCTATAGTTCACGCATCCGAGGTCGAGGTCGGGGACATGGACGAGAAAGAACCAACTTAATTATTGAACGGACAAGGCCGACCATCAACCTTGATCATGAAGACAGTTCTAAAGATGAAATAATGATGAAAAAATAGAAGAAACATCAGTATGAGATATCCTTAGAAGATATAGAGAAAAGCAAATATGAGACAATGTATGATCGAATAAACCATTATGTGAACACCATGACCCTTACTATGATTCTCCCTCAAAAGGTCGAGAGTTTAGAGGTCAAGGAAGTTTGTAGCACTGGTTCAAAGCCGAACAAGTTTTATTGTGCTTCTACTTCTACTAATCTTGAAAATCATGTAAATTTGGATGATAGTTCTAACGAATTAATGGAATTGTCTTTTAGTTATTTTTCATATTATGTACAAAAATTAATTCAATAAGCACATTTTCTAAAACAAATGGAAAAAGATAAACTAAAATATTTTAAAAAATTATGGGATGTTAAAAGTTGAACTCCCAACTCGAAAGTGGGCCTCAGATTTGGTACAGTCAGACCAGGCGATGATTCAAAATTTTCAATGGTTTTTACTATTGAATCAGGTGAGGATTTCCTTAATATAGAGGATGACTCTACTAATCATCTAATAGAAGATGCTCCACCAAAATTTGAGGAGGAAATTAAATCAACTGTTGATGGATTGAAGGAAATTAACCCAAAACTGAAGAACAACCCAGTCCTATATTTATAAGTTCTCTACTCAATGATGAAGAATCTTTAGAGCTGATTAAACTGTTAACAGAATTTAAAGATTTCTTCTCATGGAGTTAAGATGAAATGCCAGGACTGTCAGCAGAGGTTGCAGACCATAAACTTGGGGGAGGGAGAAAGATATAACTCTAGTGAAACAAGATCCTTGAAAAATGTGCCTCAAAATAGAACAACAAGTCATCGCCGAGGTGAAGAAATTAATAGACACTAAATTTGTAAAAGAAGAGCAATACCCCACGTGGTTAGCTAACATTGTGCCAGTTAAGAAGAAAAATGGACAAATCTGTGTTTGTGTTAACTTCAGAGATTTGAACAAAGCATGTCCAAACAATGAATTCCCATTACCAATATAAAAAATGATGGTGGATATCGCTTCTACACATGAAATCTTCTCCTACAAGGATGGATAATTGGGATACAACCAAATCAAGATGACTCCCAAAGATGCAGCACTTACAACCTTCAAAACACCTATCGGGATTTTCCGCTACACAGTGATGCCATTTGGGTTGAAGAATGCTGGAGCGACATACCAACAAGCTATGAAGAAGATTTTTGATGATTTTATTCACAACCAAGTTGAATGCTACATGGATGATTTGGTCATCAGAAGTAAATGAATGATAGACCATCTGTACGATTTGCGGATTGTGTTCAAACTATTACAACGATATGACCTTAAGATGAAACCCTTAAATTACGTCTTCAAACCTCTGGCAAATTTTAATGATTCACTGTCTGTCATCAGGGAATTAAGATCTAACAGGATAAGTTTAAAGCTTACTTGGAAATTCCTCCACCCAAACCTTGAACGTTCCTTCCAAGGGAAGTTGGCATACCTCAGACGCTTTATTTCTAATCTCTCAGGTAGGTGTCAACCTTTCATGACATGAATTGAAAAAGACACCCCAAATTTGTTTGGGAAGAGAAATGTTAGTGGGCTTTTGAGGATGTTAAACAATATTTAATGACACCTCCTCTTTTGGCATCCCCTATCCCGGGAAAACCGTTGATACTTTATGTTGTGGCCTGAAATAACTCTCTTGGAGCCCTCTTAGCCCAAGTCAATGACGAGGGTAAGGAAAATGCATTATACTACTTGAGTTGCCACCTAATACCGACGAAGATAAGGTATCCATATTTTTAGAAGCATTTTCTAGCTTTAATTTTTGCCGCCCAAAAGCATAGACATTACATGCTTTCTCATATAATTACCCTTATTTTGAAAGTTAATCTGTTGCAATATTTGATGACCCAACCAGCACTCTCTGGACATCTAGTTGGATGGTCGATGATTTTATTGTAATTTTATATAACTTTTGTTCCCCTCTGTGCTATCAAAGAAACGATTTTAGTAGACTTTCTCGTTGCACACCCACTTCCAACTGGGTTCCCTCTTAATGAAGAACTACAGGATGAACACATATTACAAATGGAATTCTCCAGTGCGCAACGCTGGGAGATGTACTTTGATGGAGTTTCTTCATCTTGAAGAGACAAAGGGTCAGGTACAATTATATCAGGTAAGGCAGGAATTGATTTGATCTTGATCACGTCAGATAAGGGTATGCTGAGGCTCTCATACCACCTGACAGAGTTATGCACCAACATTGAAGCCGAATATGAAGTGCTAATTACCAGATTGGAGTTAGCAATCTCGATGAATATAACAGATATTGCCATCTACGGTGACTCTCAACTCGTCATCCAGCAAGTCGTCGGATAGTACAAGATTTTAAAACCAAGATTAGCGGAATACCATCAATACACAATAAAGCTGCTGGAGCAGATTCCCAATGTAACTTTCTACCGGATTCTTAAGTGAGATAATGTCCATGATGACGCCCTAACAAAACTTGCAAAAGAATGAGCATGTCCCCTAGAGGATTCAATTGACATTACAATACAAGGAAATCAAGTTTTGTCTCAAATCAACCCTGACAATCTACACAAGCTTGAAATAGAAGAAAAAATGATGATTGCGGTTGCTGATATCAATCAAGATTGGCGCAAGCCACAAATATAATATTTACAAACTGGAAATTTTCTAGAGGACAAGTTTGAGGAACATCACATTACAAATAGAGCTATGACTTACACTCTAGTGGGTGACATTCTCTATAGAATATTGTTCGATCAAATGTGGCTACGATGTTTGAGCAGAGTCGAAGCACAAATTATTATCAAAGAGGTACATGTCGGATTGAGTGGCGCTCACGAGTTAGGGTTGAAGATGAAAATGAAGATCAAGAGATTGAGATATTATTGGTTGGCAAGGATGTCTGACTGCATGGATATAGCCAGAAGATGTCACTAGTGCAAAGTGCATGTGGTGGTCTTGCACCAACCTCTGGATGTGCTACACCCAGTCGTTGCCTCGTGGTCATTCGAGTGCTAGGGAAAAAACATAATAGGTCTGATAGACCCTCCCTCTTCCAAAAGACACAGATTCATACTCGTCGCTACATATTACTTCTCTAAATGGGCTAAGGAAGTGCCGTTACGAGAGGTTACGACACCACACATTCTTCAATTCTTCAAAACCTAAGTCGTCTACCGTTTCGGAGTACCACAAAAAATAATTTCCGACAATGGGACAGCCTTCAAAAGCACCAAAATCAATAATTTTGTCAAATGACATGGGATAGAGTGGAGACATTCTACAATTTACTATCCTAGGGCAAATGGCTTAGTCAAAGCCTTCAACCAGACATTGGTGCCGATTTTGAAGAAGATGCTAGATGAAAACAAAAGGGATTGGCCCGACAAATTATTAGAAGCCTTGTGGGCTTACCGAAAAATTTTTAAGACTCCCACTCAGTGCACACACTACATGCTCGTGTACGGTTCTGAGGCTGTACTACCATTATAAGTTCAGACGCCATCTCTGAGAGTTGTTGTCGCCAATCAACTTACAACAGAAGAAAGTGCAAAACTCGGACTAAAAGAACTAGAGAGTCTTGAGGTAAAATGACTAGAAGCACAACAACATTTGGAACTTTACCAGGAAAATATTGTACAAGCCCATGAAAAATTGGTTCGCTCAAGGACTTTCAAAGTTGGTGACCTTGTCCTCAAGCTCAAAAGACCCATTCTTGCACGCCGCAAGATAGGTGGAAATTTTGAGCCATCTTGGGAGGGACCATTTGTCGTAGAAAAGGTCTATGTAGGAGGAGCCTACTAGCTAGTAGATTTCTGTGATGAGAGAACTATGCCGCCAATCAACAAACAATACCTAAAGACATACTACACAACCTGACATTGCTTGACATCGCTTGATTTGAAATTTTGATTGTTCTGGGGTTATCTATTTGGCCAAACGTCTGTGACTTGATCCAAAAAATTTGTAATAAAATTAACCTCAATTTAATGAAAATTTTTGAAATTATACACTTCAATTCTCTTTTTTCTATCTTTAAATTTGATATCTATTAAATTAAATGAGATACATACATAAATAAATAATTTTCTCACCAACATAAACTAAAATGTTCTTTAACAAACACTTTATTTTGTTCTTGTTCCTGCTAAATTTCAGCTCACTGTGTTTTTTTGGTCATCTGCAGAGAAAAATGTCAGGCTAGAGGTTGATCTTTGCTTTTAAAGATGGCTGGAACCTCGCACTCAACACGGAAAGGGCGCCGCAGGGCGGTACCATAGACTTTGACATGGACTACAGTCAAGTCGACATGGACTATGAGGGTCCTCTGATGGATGTGGTTAGCCGTCAGAAAAAATAAGGGCTACCATTGTTGTTAGGGTTAAGCAAAATAGACAGTTCCTTATGGAAGGGGAAAAATGTGATGGTACAACATGGCTCGATTGTGGGGACTAGTCGCCTACTGTCTATGATAACTATGTCGACTAGAAGCCTAGTCACTGTCAATGACGAAAGACTTCCAGATGCACCATTACAGAGAACTCAGGGTAGAAACGCCAACCACTGAAAGAATAGGGCATTCTTACGTGATGAGAGAAGATGCTATAAGAAGGCGAAAAACTCACTCACCCCTATTATTGAGGGAAATATCTACGATCCAAGTCTGAGAGAGACCTCTTCCAGCTTGCCTGATACAGATGATGAGTCTAGATTCCTTACAGAGCTGGAGATATATACTAGGGTCTTCTTCAAGGGAGATAAAAGAAGTATTGTTGGCTGCATCTTTGATCTAACAAACAGGGGTCATGAAGGCCTTCTGATGGAAAGATCCTATTCTGAGTCACGAAAGTCGATGCGTGGAAAGGGCAGGATCAACATATAATATGGCTGCTGTTACAACTTCACTAAAGACAGACAAGGAAATCTCCTAGGATTCTGAGACACGATCAAGTGGATACGCTACCCCCGTGGTAAAATGGATTATTAAAATAATGGTTCGATGGAGCATAATACCAGCTGACTGTATTCTTAATAGTTGTACCATTAACATATATGATGAAGGCGACTGCATACCCCCGCACATTGACCATCATGATTTTGTGATAATTTCTGCACAGTCTCTTTCATGAGGAAGAGCAACATTCTATTTGGGAAAGAGATAGATGTCATTGGCCCCGGTGAACTAAAAGGATCCATTGAGATTCTGCTATCCGTAGGTTCAGTGCTGGTTCTTAAAGGAAACGGAGCAGACGTCGCTAAACATTGCATTCCACGGGTGTGACACCGTATGATGTCTGTAACCCTCCGAAGGATGGATGACAGCAAAATGCCACCGACTGGACATGCATTTTTTAGCGACGTCTGACAGCAAAATGCCACCGATAGCAAAATGACACCGATCGAAGGATGGGTGTGACACCGACCGGACCCGGAGCTGGAAGAACTACTACCTTACGAGCTATGAGAGGGATACACCTCTAAGCACATGCAAAATGAACTTTTATCCTTGAGCATGGCTTAGTATGTCGGCTCGATTAGGCGCTTGCCGCAACAGAGACAGATATTAAGAGGATACCTTTTTACTGCATTTCTTCACAACATATATGATATGTATTAGACATGCTCAGCTTATGATATGTACTCAACCTTCGATATTTTCAAATGTACATTGTTGTAGTTAGCATAGTTACACTTTTTGTGGTTTTGTCTTGCACTCAATCGTAATACTTATTGGAGCAGATTAATGAAATCTTTTTTGTAATTTCTTCTGTTTGTTTAATTACCCTTTTTGTGCGATGGATAAAAGCTATGAAGCCACACGTTGGTTTAGGACTACAATGAACAAAGAATGAAACAATAAAAACTTGATAATAATAAAACTCAAGTAAATTACTCTTTCAAAAAAAAATCAACCAAAAAAAAAATTAAAAATTTGAGAACATCATTTGATAATTAAATGTGATAAAAACAACAAGAAAAGAAAATATATCCATTGAGTTGATTCTCTCAATTTTGAGGTCTCTTGCTCTTTGCTCGCGCAGCACCGCTATCCTTGTCTACACTAATTCTCCTCACAGTTCCCGTGAAATTTCACATGATGCACAAAACCCCAAAAAATTCCACATATCTTTCTCATCGATGTCAACCTTTTTACATGAAAAACATTTACGAATTCAACACCACAAACTTTCTGCATTACATTCCTGCCCTCGAGGCCAATACTGAAACACTTTTCACAACCTTTTGAGATTTGTATAAGAACTTTTCCATGACATCCAATTCTCTACCCACATCTTTAAGATTGGTGTAAGGCTCTAGCCACGACATCTAGTTCTCTACCTACATCTTCGAGATAGGAGTAAGACTCTCTTTTATGGACCATCGCATCCTATTCTCATCTTTTTGAGATTGGTACAAGACCCCCGCACGACATCCAATTCTATACACACATCTTTGAGATAGGATTAAGACTCCCCTTTATAGAACCTTGCATCCTATTCTAAACCTTTTACTATTGGTATAAGACCCTCTCTACGGCAGCTAATTATCTACCTACATCTTCCAGATTGGTGTAAGGCCCCCGCCACAACATCCAATTCTCTACACACACATCTTTGAGATAGGAGTAAGACTCCTCTTTATGAAACATCACATCCTATTCTCAACCTTTTGAGATTTGTGTAAGCCCACCACGACATCCAATTCTCTACATACATCTTCTAGATTGGTGTAAGGCCCCCACCACGGCATCTGATTCTGTACCTACATCTTTGAGATTGGCGTAAGGCCACGACCATGCCGTCCAATTCTCTACCTACATCTTTGAGATTGGTGTAAGGCCCCTGCCATGACATTCAATTCTGTACTCACGCCTTTCGAGATAGGAATAAGAACCCCACCATGGCATCCTACTCTCAATCTTTGAGTTCATCACCTAAATACTGATTCTCATCTTCTATAAAAACCTAAAAACACTCTCCAATCCCCGGCGAGAGCTTCTAATCCTCAATTTTGATCAAATATTCACATGTTATATCCCTAGTGGAAATAAATAGCACACACAACTCTACACCTCCATCTAAGTCTATTGACTTAGAAGTCTGTGTTGATTTTGGTGATCTCGTCGGTCAACGCCAATACGCTCAGTGTGCTTGCCCAGCACACCGCACCTGTTGGGGTTCACTTTTGGTTGAGGTTTAGTTTTTTCTTCTTTAGTAGCCCATGGTCTAGCCATATGACTTTCCTATTTACTATTCCTAGAAAACTAAAAAAAGAACCCTCACCATTAGAAATTCTACCATCTTCTTTGCTCAACTTGAAGTTCCACATATTGGTCTTAACCTCCAGCACTTAGTAGGTGGGGTCACTATGAGGAAGCTCTTGGAGAGTCCCTCTAGGACTTCCTGACCTTAGGGTTGGCCCTAGGTGTTAGTCTGGAGCTAGTTCACTCACCTACACTCACTCTCACCCACAATTACTCACACCCCAAACCTAAAATTTCTTGACTTTGTTCCCTTGATCCTTTGGGAAACTCATGTAGATGATCCCCTAAACCCACTGGCCTAGACTAGGGTTTAGCTAAGACCGGTACATAGAGGACCCAAATTGGGTTTTCATTGGTCCATAGCTTATCTAGGGTGGTTGGCACCCCAATTCTACCAAAAATATCCAAGTTGGCTTTTCACCCTAAATTCCCACAAATAACCTAGATACCCTTGGAGCGTTAATTTTGGCCAAAATTCCCAAATCCACCGAAAATAGCCAAATTTGTCCAAAAATTGTTTTAAATGTTTTTAAAATACCCAAATTACCTAAAACCACCCAAAAATTCCAAAATTACCAAAATACCGCTAAATTTGCCAAAATTACAAAAATGCCCTTGGCACCTCAAACATTCTCAAAACCTCCAAAATTACTTTAAATGTTTCTAAAACCAGTTTGGACCCTCCAATGGAATCCAATTTCACCAATTTGACCATTTTGACCAAAACTCCCAAATTGTCTTTAAAGGCCCAACTTCCCCAAATTTAACTCAAATGTCCATTTATTTGGTTCCAATTTCCCCCAATTTAAATCCTAAACTCAAATTCACCTTACACATGACTAACCTAAACAAAATCCAAGCTTAATTGGTCCATGCTTTGAGGCCAATTTTGATCTACGTCAAGCCCCCAATTTTGGCCCTATGACTTAATCCCAACAAATTGAACCCCATAGCCTACTCAATTTGCCCCAATTTATGTTGAAAACTTATCTTAACATTCATACACATCAAAATTGACCTTCAAGTGGCCTTGGTGAGACCTCAATTGCATTCAATTTTAACCCAATTAAAAAATACCAAAAATTTCCCTAAATTGTCTATGTCCCCAAATTCCACGAAATTGATTGCTCTAAACCCAAAATTTACACCCATTTTTTGTTGAAAACTCTTCATGATGTTCTTATAGACCACTTTCAATAATCAATGTGGATGTAGCCCAACCTTATCCCAACCTAGACCCAAGTCTAGCCTAACATGACCAAATTGACCAAAATCCCAAAATTCTTCAAATTGAACCCCCAATTGAACTCATAATCATTTAAACCCTCCACCAAAAATCCTCATTACAATCATCTAGACAACGTTGATCAATTAATTGGGCTCAAAGTCATGGCTAGCTTAACCCAAACCCAACCTTTGGCCATTTTGACCCACATTGGACCCATGCACCAAAATTGACCTAGCCATGTCAAATTGACCAAGGCAAGACTTCTACAGCCAAATTTTGGATCCTAGTAACAAAGCTAGACCCACTTAACCCACCCTTGATGAGCCATGGTCCAAAGGTTCTCTAAATCAAGGGATTTATTTGCTAAATTTCTTAAGCCAAAGATCTCTTTGCCAAAACCTATCACCAGCCCCAATTAATTGTTGTGACAGATTCCTCTGAGGTTTCCTGAGCCACCTAAGAACCTCTTCTGCCATTTCTAGTAGACCTAGTCACCGAAGCACCTCAAAAGCAAGAGCCATCATACTTAAATCCTCACCCAATTAACCCGTCTGAGCTATCCCACTCCGATTGGCCAATTGCGCTGCTTAGCTCACCATCTCAGGAAGCTTTTGCACCCATAGCTAGGCTCTGAGCTCTTCTCTCCGGCCATGGCTATAAAATTCCCTCTTCACGGAGAAAGTTTAGGTGCTAAAATTTTCTCAAGAGACCTTCCACAATTGCTCCCATAGCCTCCTTGAGAGCTCCTCAGTGCAATCTAAACACTTCCGTACCTTAATTTCCCTTGTTGGAGCTCAATTTTAAAGCTCAAATCCTAGCCAAAAATAGGTCACTCTCCACCACAACTCCACATTTAACCAAAATCAACCTAAACTTTCCCAAACCTTCACTATATTGAGAGAAGAAGAAGCCCCATCAAATCCCCCTCATAGAAAGCCTCTACCCTGGACATTGATCAACAACAAAATTCCGTCTTAATCGAATTTAGGTCTAGACATTTAACCACAAAAAGAGGTTCAATCCCTAGCCTCATTGGACCTATACGAACGTGTCGAGCACCTCTAGTTGAAGCTTCCCTTCTCAGAGCCTTCTCAGAGCAGAGGTATAAACCCCCCACTGTCCCAAACTTTTTTTGATTCTGCACCTGCACAGATCCTATTTCATTCTATATTAGTCATATAGATAGCTTCGTCTAGGCTAGATTAGTCTTTAAAATTAAAGTAGATTCAAATTGGTTAAGTGTATCTCAAGTTCTTAAGCTTAGAAGGTGGACGGCTCTCAAGATGAAGCAGACGGGGACGAAGACTCACGCTCATTGGATAGCGCATGTATCAAATGAACGGGTGAGAAGAAGCCAGACAGCTCTTTGGTACATAAAGCGCAAGCCCAGTCAACGTTGAGTCGGAAGGCCGCGTCCAACCAAAGCATGTCACGCAAGCCTTCAGATCTGTTGCATGATGTCGTGGTGCCGTGTGGTTTATGTAGGAAAATAGGATTAATTAATTCATAAAATACCCCATAACTTGAAAAATCCTTATCTTGGTGTAGAAAATCAGAAAAATAAAAGAAAAGTATCCTAGTGCACAGTGAATATAGGTGAACAATGTGGAAATGGTTTAAGGTTTATTTGAGGCATATTTTATTTTTATTTAATTAAATACTATTTTGAGTATTTTGATTCTCCATGTATTCAAATATTTCACCATGGCATACTATGTGTTATGGGGATCTTCCCTGATTTTTCCAAAGTTAGAGGAGACCCCTATGAGGAGATATGTATTTTTCAAGTTTAGATCTATTATTTACATGAATTAATTGAAGTAATTAATATGTTTCTTAAAAAAATCCAAAAAATTTTGATAGGTTCACAATGACTAGAGAACCCTCGGAAAATTTGTCACGAGCTGTCATTAAGAACACACCTAACTTTCACAAAACCCTAAAACACAATGGAAATCAATTTGGGAAAATAAAACATCTAAATGACTTTATTTTAATTCTCCATAGTAATTTAAAGTTTAGAGGACTCCCCATCAAAATTTCAAATTTAATAACCAAATTTAATTTTCTAAGTAAAAGGCCTATTTTAACACTTAAAATAATCATAACAACTAAAATATGACTCAAAAAATTATAAAATTGGTTTTTGGGAATTTTCTGTGATTAGAGGGGCAGAACCCCGAATCCTGTAATCATGTCAAATTTCAATGACAATATTCAAAACACTGGCTTATTTGACATGGGATATAGTGGACCTGCCTTCACCTGGAGAAGGAAGAACTTGTGGGAGAGACTGGATAGAGTCTTAGCAAATGACCACTGGATCCAGAATTTTTTGCAAACTACTATCACCCATTTATGCCTTGCTGGATCAGATCACAGACCTTTGGTTATTATCATTGGCCCAAAGAGCTGTTGTCAGAAGGGTGCTTTCAGAAAACCTAAATGTTTGGTCACAGCATAAGGACTTCTTGAAAGTTGTTAAGGAGAACTGGAAAAATGAGTCACATTCTGATCCTTTCATCTGCTTGTGGCAAAAACAAAAAAAAGTTGGCACTGCCCTCAAAAAGTGGAGCTGGAACACTTTTGGAGATCTGATGAAGACTGTGGATAAGGCTGAACAGGAAATGCNTTATATTTCAAGGCCCCATTTATTGCAGAAGTTG
This sequence comes from Phalaenopsis hybrid cultivar, assembly GCA_002079205.1. Classification (NCBI taxonomy): domain Eukaryota; kingdom Viridiplantae; phylum Streptophyta; class Magnoliopsida; order Asparagales; family Orchidaceae; genus Phalaenopsis; species Phalaenopsis hybrid cultivar. Next base: position 362,887 of record JXCR01147682.1, read on the forward strand.
CTCTGGAAACAGAAGCTGCTGCCCTTTATTGGGCCTTAAAATTTGCCAAGGCAGTTAAGTGGGGTTGCATTATTGCTGAAGTGGACTCTTCTCATCTGGTGGAGCTAATCACTACCACCTCTTCCCCCCCCCCCCCCC
>JXCR01147682.1:372330-399645 GCA_002079205.1 Phalaenopsis hybrid cultivar
GGACATTTTTGCAGTATTTAGCCATCATAAAGTTAGCCCACAGGCTTTCATTTTGCCTAAATCTGATCCATAATTTACACATGCTAGTTTGCTGCATGTGGTGTAGACCTTTAAAGCCCAAGCCTCCAGCTTCATAAGGTTTAGCCACTCTTTGCGAGCTAGCCCAAATCATTTGCTTCCTGTTCCCAGCCCAAAGAAATCTGTTAAAAGTTCTCTCTAGCGTCAAAGTGCTGCTTCTTTTCATGTTAGCCACTTGGAGGGTATAGAGGGAGATAGATGCGAGGATGCTCTTTAGAAGGGTGATCCTTCCCCCAATAGATAAGGAGTTATGTATGAGAGAGGTTGAGTATCCCTTGGAGGGTACTAAGTGTGATTTTGTCTGAGTTAGGGAATCCTCCCTATTTTGTAGCCTCTTTTTATTTTCAACATGCAAGGAGCCGAATAATGCTCCTTTCTTTAAAAAAATATATATAATTTATAACATGTACTAGAAAATTTAACTTCATAAGTTCTATAATTTCTGCTTTATAAATGCTATAGTGAAACTTTCAGAAAAATTTATAACAACTCAGATTAAAAATTAAAATACAAGAATATTTAGGAGTCAAAATAAAAAGTTATAATTTTCTATTTATTTCAAAAAGAATAGAAATTTATCATATTTAAGATACTTAAAAGAAATACCAAAAAAAGACTTTCATGAGAACTTTATTGGTAAAGGTGCTAATACTTTTACGTGTAAGTTAGAAATGTAAACAAGTTTTTTTTTCTTAAGTTGATTTGAGTATAGCCAATTTTTTATTAGGCATCTCCTCATGTTTCTCCTCATATATTTTCTCTTTTTTCTTTATGATCCCAACTTTCTATATAGATGTAAAATGCAATGTATGTGATTATATGCTTAATTTCCTTAATAGTAATTCTTATTTTGAAAAAAAAAGCCAAAACCTTGATCCAAAGCAAAAGCTAGGTAAATTTTCCACAATGAAGCAAACAAGAATACAATTATAATATTTAAATATGGGATACTACACAAGTATATGTATCGTTAACAAGTAATATAGGACTTTGTAATTAAGCACCGAATATCGAACCCATATAGAAAATTGGCAATATGCACTTTAGAAAACTAAAAAGTTTAGGTAACAAAAATCTTACTTAGCAAAATATTCTTACTTAAACTTAAGATGCTATAATAGGAATGAAAATTTGATTTTTTTTTGTAATTTTTTGTTATTTGAAAATAAAGTAAGCAACTAATTAACTTAACTAAATATTTACAAGATGAAGGCAAAATAAGTAAAATATCTTTTTCCTTATCATGAATCAGTAATAAGTATAGAAATTCTGTTGTGGAAGTATTCTAAATGTGTTGTGTCAAATATGAGCAATAATATTGTTTACCCTTACTAGAGATATTATAAAGAACACTGGTTAATCTATAAAGAACATTGGTTAATTTATAGTTTAAAGACCATTTAGGTAGGCAAGAAACTAGCTATCACTTTAGAGTTCCCTCTTCTCCCTCCACCTATGGGCTAACATCTCGTATCAGAACTTAAAACTATAAATCAAATTAGGGGTTTTAGCTTGTCACTCTAAAGTCCTCTAATTCTACACCCATGAAAGTTTATTTCCATATTTATTTGCACTAAACCCCATGAAATACATTCTCATCTATGAAATCAGTATGTGATTCTTACCATTTGTTGACTGAGACAAACCCTCTCAGATCTTAAATGTTCTCACAACTGGTATTAAAATTTTGATTTACCAAATCAAGAAGTAAATGAAGTGCAAGGTTTCAAATCAACACAACTTCTTCCAACATTGAAGTTTAATACTTCACACAACTTCTTTTGAACACTTAATCACTTATCATTTTTAGGAAAAAGATAAAGAAAACTACTCAAAATTCATGGAGAAAATACAACCGCGGATGAGTTTAAAAGTAGAAATCATGCACACAAACAAAAAATTTAAATTAAAACCAAATGCAGTAACAAAGATAAACACTTATCTTAAATATTCTCCAACAAGTGTCTTGAAGTTCCTTTGAATTTTCTTCCTTCACTCACAATTCAAACTAAAACTTAAAATGAAATAAAAGGTGGTCGGCAGCGACAATGGTTACTTGGATTGATGATGGATGTTGGATGTGGATTGACAGGCCTCTCTCTTTTGATGATCCAAGTCTTCTTTAATAAAAATCCAAGGGATGCTTTGGTATCTCTTCAAAATGTGTCTTCATTCAATGAACCTTCTAGAAATTGCCTCCTTTCAAAAGCCAATTGAATGAATTTTAATGTCCAAGGGATTTCCTACGTTTTTACCGGGGGTCGCTTCAAACACCTCTTCAAAAATTCATCTAAATTCAATGAATCATCAAATAACTAATTTTGGCACTTAAGCGTGAGGTAACTATTGCTTAGGCACGACTCTCTCTATATAACTTACGCGTAAGCGCCAGTCCTTGGTGCTTAGGCACCTCGAGTCAATTTTTACACCTACTTCATTTTTGCACCAAATTTGACCCATTTTCACTCTCTTTACCATTTTACATCCATTTGATTGTAACTGAAAAAAAACACACAAATGTCTTTCATTAAGCGCAATATCTCAAAAATAGGTATAAAATGTGCATAAAAAGTTTATAAATTTTAAGTGTATCAAAATCCCCCAAACTTAAAATGTTACTTTTCCTCAAGTGACACTTCAATCTCTAAAAANTGTGCTTAATTTGATGTGATGAGAATCGAGGGGGTGCAGTAAGCGAATAATCCCAGCCAATTATTTATCACAGATCTACAGTGCTTGGTGATACGGTTTATCGGCGACCAAATTATATGCTTTTGAATGATCGTTAGGACACTTGTCAACATATAAGTGTCGGAAAAACATATTGTCTTCATATATATTTAAAATCATTATTAAAAGATAATGGCCTAAATGTTCCTCTAGTTTTTATGCCCTTTTAATTATAATTGATTGCTAGGGTAATGATTGAAATTTTCTTCATGAAAATAGTACGTCTGGAGCTCATAATTAAGATTTTCATTAATGAAGTGAGACAAATGAGTAATAAAAGATCCAAAACTATGAAAACTGTAAAAGTAATTAATTTAAAATTTTTACATGTAAGAAAATTTTAAATTGTAGAAATGTTTTAATTCCTAGAGCACTATATTTTTCAGCACGCATTCATAAAACTGCAGGAGACAACTAGAATTTTTACATGAATGAATGAAGGGAAAATACCCTAGGCGGGGGTCCATCAAAGTAATTCAATAGAAAATAAAAAGTTATTTACATTAATATATTTATAATTGCTCACATTGTACAGTAACTTGAAGTTAGCCTAAAAGAAAATCTAAAGATTTAATTTTAAATTCAGAATAACTCAATTATAGTAAACAAATATCGCCTAGTTTGCATAGCTTATGGAGGCTTGTTTCTTAGATATTAGGTAATACAAATTTCTTAAATATCTGCTTTATAAAAGTTAAGTGGAAAACAAACATTAACAAAAAAAAATATCAATATTTGGCGGGAGCCAACCTTTTTCATCGTTAAATTATTTTATGAGTTTTAAATCTGGATTTGCTTTCTATGGCACATCAAAGATATAGAGCGATAAGGAATATGAGGAGATAAATATGGGGAGACAAACAGATGAATGAAAAACAAAAGTGCAAACAAACTTGCAACCGTCGGACGAACTGGGATATTCCCCTATTATGCGACACATTTTATCTTAAAATAGGGGTTACAAGAGAAGAAGAGAAAGTTAAAGAAGAGTAAAAAAGCCCATTTACATGCATTGGACCACCTATTTATAAAGGATATAGAGCCACGAGTAGATAATTATATATACGTCCATGCTTTAATTTGGAGGTTGATGCAGCTAAAATATATAATATTTACGTACACATTTTTATACTTATTTTTAAGATATTGCCCTTTAAAAAAATGTATTTGTGTGTTTTTCTTTCAGACACAATCAAATTGATGAAAAAGGTTGAAATGAGTGAAAAATGATCAAATTTGGAGAAAAAATGAAGAAGGTGTGCAAAAGAACTGTGGCTTCTAAGCACCCAGAACTGACCCTTACGTGTTAGTAAAATAGATAAGGCCGCGCCTAAGCGCCAAGTACCTCGCACTTAGGCACCGAAAAATGTTACTTAATGATTCAATGAATTTGGACAAATTTTTTAGGAGTTGTTTGGAGCTATTCTTGGTGAAAACGTGGGAAATAGTTAATAGACACAAAAATACAATCATTTGGCTTTTGAAAGGAGGCAACTCCTGGAAGATTCATTCAATGTGGACACATTTTGAAAAGACCCCAAGACACCTTTTGAAGAATTATAAAAGAAGGACTTTGATTGAATTGAAGAGGAGTCGTCGCCCCCACTAGACACCACCGACAATTCTCTCTCTTAGACTAATTAGGATACTTTTAGAGAGAAGAAGGAGAGGAGTTGCAGTGAGTGAGTAGAAAGTATTGTAAGAGAAAGAAAGAGAAGAGATTCAAAGAAATTTCAAGAGTTTGGTGTAGAGGTTTTGAGATAAGTTTTTATCTTTGTGACGACATTTTATTTTAATTTAGACTTCTTGTTTAATTTCATGATTTCTACTTTCAAACTTAAGTGTGGTTGTGTTTTCTCCAAGGTATTTGTGTTTTTCTATCTTTTTCCTTAAAATGATAAATGAGTAAGTATTAAATGGAAGTTTCGTGAAGTATTAATCCTTAATGTTGGAATAAGTTGTGATGATTTTAACTTTTGTACATCATTTACTTCTTGATTTAGCTTATTAATATGCTAATATTTGTCATAAGAACATGTAAGATCCAAGATGGAATTGTTTCAATCAACTAATGGTAAGAATCACATGAGATTGTATGGTTGAAAATGTAGTTCATATGATTGAGTGAAAATTAATAGGGAAATAAACTTTGAAGGTTGTAAAATTAGAGCACTTTAGAGTGATAGACTAAAGCCCTCAATTTGGTTTATAGTTTTAGTTTTTTATACCAGATGTTAGCCCCTAGGTGGAGGGAGAAGATACAAATCTAGAGTGAGAGCTAGTATCTTCCGTAACTAGCCCGTCTTCAAGACTATTCAAAATTTAAATCAGTCAATGTTCTTTATATTATCTCTAGTAAGGGTAAAGAATACTATTGCTTCTATTTGGCACAACACAATTTGAATACTTCCACAACAAAATTCCCTTACTTGTTAGTGATTCATGATAAGGAAAAAATTATTTTATTTATATTGTCTTCGTCTTACAAATATCTAGTTAAATTTAGTTAGTTGTTTACATTATTTTCAAATATTTAAAAAAATTACAAAAAGAATCAAACTTTCATTCCTATTATAGCATCTATAGTTTGAGTAAGAAAATTTTGCATAGTAAAATTTGTTATCTAATTTCTTCTGATTTAGTTACATATTGTATTTCTCCTTATGAATTTGATATTTGGGACTTAATCAAAAAATCCTTATATTACTTGATAATGTTATGTATGCTTGCGTTGTATCCCATATTTAAGTATAATAATTATATTCTTATTTGCTTTAAAGTCAAATTTTTGTCTAGCAGTAGTCGGGGATCAAGAATTTGTCACCGTTGCAAAGTAAGAAATATTAGTAAGGAAAAATTAAGAATATAATCGCATACATCATACTGTCCGATAAAATCAAGATCAAGTTTTGGATCCGTTACCTGGGACAATAAAAATTTTTAAAGAAATATTTATAAAATAAATTTTTATTTTTAGAAAGTCTTCTTTAAAACTTTAGATTTATTATAAGAATATTGTAGTGGTGTTTTTAAATAAATACTTGTATGTATTATTTTTTTTATGTTGTTTTATATTAATATATGCGTACTTCAGGTTTTAAAAGACTAATGCCCTACGATGCTGAATTAGAAAGAACCACTAGAAAAATAAAAAAAATAAAAAAGAATTAGACCAAAAACTCAAGAAATTACAAACCAAAATAATCAAAATGCTGAAATTAATTAAGAATTTAGATTTTTAAGAGAATACACAAACCTTACAATAGATGAGCTTCATTGTAGTATTTTGTGGCTAAATCATTTGAACTTAAATCTGTTATTATTCAAATGGTATCAAATAATCAGCTTGGGGGAGCACTAACTGAAGATCTAAATTTACATCTTGCCAATTTTTTAGAATTGTGTGCTACATTTAAAGATGATAGTGTTTCAGATAATATTATAAGACTTAGACTTTTTCCTTTCTCACTGAGGGATGAGGCTAAGATATGGTTACATTCATTAGCTGATGGATCTATCAGAACTTAAGGTGATTTAGCGTAGAAATTCCTTAATAATTTCCACCATAAAAAAACGGTGAAGCTTAGAAATGATATTTCAACTTTTTTGTCAGTTTGAAGGGGAATCTATTTATGAAGCATGATAATGATTTATAGAACTATTGAGAGAGTTTCCACAATATGTTATACCAGATTGGTTAATAATTCAAACTTTTTACAATGGATTACCTGAGTCTCTTAGATCTATTATAAATGTCGCTGCTCGTAGTTCATTGATGTCAAAACCATTTCATGACAATTTTAATTGAAGAGATGGCTAATAATAGTTTTCAATGGCCTTCTAAGAGGATAAATCTTAAGAAAATAACCAATATTCATGAATCCGATCCTTTTGCAATGTTAGCAAATCAAGTTGCTAAAATTTCAAGCAAGTTAGACCAATTTGGAATGAAAATTTTTCAATCAATTTCAATGATTGAAGAGAATTCATTAGGCCAAATAGTAGATTCTCAAACAACATTACAAACTTTGAATGACATAAACAATAAGCAGAATAACCCATATTCAAACTACTATAACTTAGGTTGGAAGAACAATCCTAACTTTAGTTGGAATAATATGGATGGTAATGATCAGCAATGGGGGAACAACTTGTAAAATCATTAGGAAATTGGAACAACAATAGTAATAGTAATTCTAGCCCTACTTATCCTTCAAGTTTTAACAGTAATCCACAATTCAAGGAGAAAAGGTTCTCTATAGAAGAAGTGGTGTTACAAGTGGGAAGTCAGTTATAAAGTTAAGGAGCTACAATTAGAAATATTAAGAATCAATTGGGACAAATAACAACTTCATTAAGTAATAGATCTCAAGGAACACTTCCTAGTAATACTGAAGTAAATTCAAAAGACTAGAATAAAGAGCAAGTAATCGCTTCTTTTTTGTATGCTAGGTTTTATCAAGTTAACACCACTACTTGAATACTTTGATCCCCAGCAACGGTACCAAAACTTTGTGCGTACTTTCTATTTTTGATCAATTTCGTAAGGTAAAAATCACAAGCAAGAGACAAAATAGTTTCTTCATTAATGTCAAAAAAATTGTACAAATTTTTCTAACAATATTTCCTTACAATGAGGAATGACTGAAACCAGGAAAAAAACAAAATCTTCTTAAGGAATAGGGATGAAAAAAGAGAAGTGAGCCAGGCATCAGTACACCCACCATCGTTGCCCCCTCTTGCTCTAGTTGGCCCAACCTCTTCATCGCTTTCATCTTTTGGATCAGAAAACATGCTAATAAATTACTTTATATTTAGGTCAATCAGTTTAGCTTCTATCAAGTGCTTAACTATTAAGGAGATTCTAGTTGGAGCTGATCAGAAACCCCCTTAATATGGTTCTTAGAGGAAACCATCATAGCCAACTATGCCTCCAACTTAATGACCCTTTTTAGTGAGGCTGTGATAATCTCATCTTTATTGATTCTCTCCTTTTTTTGCACCTCAATGAAGAGCATCAATTATCTTTTGGCCTAGGAACCTTCAACTCAACCTCCAATAATTTGGTCACGGTTATGAAGGACCTCTTTACTACTTGTTGACCTCACTTTTGGTTGAAATCTATTTTCCTCTTTAGTAGCCTAGGATCTAGCCATATGACTTTCCTTTTGATTATTCCAAGAGCACTAGAAAAGGAACCCTCACAATTAAAAATGATAAATCATTTCTTGCTCAACTTGAAGTTCCACATATTGGTCCTAACCTCTAGTACTTAGTAGGTGGGGTCAATATGGGGGAGCTAAATGCGAATCCCCATAGGATTTTCTAGCCTTAAGGTTGACCCTGGGTGTTGGTCTGGAGCTAGTTCACTTACTTGCACTCACTTTCACTCACAACCCTAAACCAAAAACTTGCTAACTTTGATCCCTTGATCTTTGGGAGATTCATGTAGAAGGTCTCCTAGACCCACTAGCCCTAGGCTAGGGTTTAGTTAAGACTAGTACACAAAGGACCCAAATGGCGATTCACTTGGTCCATGGCTCGTATAGGGTGGTGGGCACCCCAATTTCACCAAAGTATCCAACTTAGCATTTGGCTCACCCAAATCTACCCAAATTACCTAAACACACCCAAAACCTAAATTTGGCCAAAATTCCCAATTTCACCCATAATACCCAAATTTGTTCAAAAATCATTTCAAATCATTTCCAACTACCCAAATTGCCAAAAGTATCCCAAAATTACAAAAATACCCCAAATTTGGCTAAATTACAAAAATACCATTGGTATCCCAAACTTCCCAAAACCTCCAAAATCATCTAAACTCCAAACCAATTTGGACCCTTTAATTAAACCCAATTTGATCAATTTGACCAACCTTGACCAAAAGCCCCAATTTGCCCTTAAACGGCCAATTTCTCCAAATTCACACCAAATGTCCATCAATTTGACCGTAATTTTCCCAAATTTCAATTCTAAACTCAAATTAATCATGCCTATGATCATTTCAAACCAAATCCATGCTTAATTGATCCATGCTTTCAGCTCAATTTGGATCCAAACCAAAACCTCTAATTTTCAACATATGACCCAATCTCACCCAATTGAATCCCATGAATCACTCAATTACCTCAATTTGGATCCATATATTCATATAGATATGTTCGTCCGAGTAGATGAAGGTTTAGAAACAAACCCCATGCAATTTTCTTAAGTCTAGACGAAGATCTTAGGGTTTTAGTGTGAATAGTTCTCGGGCTAGGTAATTTGAGGACGATAACGGGGAGTCGTCTGATCGCTCATTTCTTTAATCAATGGAGGAGATTGAGCTGGACGAATCTTTGGTGTGAAAAGGTGGGCTGACAAGGTGGCTACGTGGCTGGCTGTGTCAAATGGCGGAGTGCTGCATGGAGACTTTCGAGCGAACGAGGTTGAGGTAGCGCCATATGGATAAGTAGATTAATGGGGGAATTTTTTATTTATTTTAATGCATGATTTTTAAAAAATCATAACTTTATGTAGGAAAAATCATAAAATAAAAGAAAAATACTCACTTGCTCAATGAATAGAGGAGAATAATGTGAACTAAAACTAAAAATTATTTGTTAAGTTTATAATTTTTAACTAAGAATAATTATTAAATACTTATTACCATGGCTTGAAATTTTTAGGGTTGATTCCTCATGATAAAGGGTACCTCCTCTGATTTTTTCAAAGCCAGAAGCACCTCTATGCTTCTAACCCTAATTTTCAAGTCTAAATGGCTATTTTGGCTTTATTTAATCATGTAAATTAAAATATCCCTCAAAAAATTATGAAATTAATTTTCTTAGCTTTCTTGTGTTTAGAGGTATTTAGGAAAATATTGTGATAATTTGAATAATTTTGTATATTTTTTTTATTAATTAAATTTGTTTACCTTGTATTAATTTATTTAAATTAGATATGAATCAAAAATTGACAAAATCAATTTCACATTGTTCATAAAAACCATTTTAACTCACTGTTAAAATTCCAAATTTATGTAAGTTGATCTGGCCTTTAAAGTGGATTTTATGAGTAAAAAAAGTATCTTTGCACAAAATAAATTATATTAAATTAAATAAGCTTAAAAAAATTATGAATTTTTTTTTTGAGTTCCTTGTGAACAGGGGCATTTAATAAAAATAAAAGGTTTTTTTAAAATATTTTATTTTTAAAGTATATTACGAATTAAAAATAATTAAAATAATCAAAATCTTCAAAAATAAAAAACAATTCAAAATTTGTGCAATTGTTCCCTAATCAATTGAGACCCCTTAAATTATTTTTCCTAATTTTTCTAAATTAAAAATAAATTTTAAAAGGCCTAAAAATGTATTTTCCTTATTTTCCCATTAAAATAATTCAAATAAATTAAATTTAAATCATAAAAATATAAAATTTGTTCCTGTAAGTGTGTTGGACATATAGGGCTTTAATAAAAATTTATAAGTAATTTTTGAAGGTTAAAACATATTTTTGTATTTAAATAATTGTCGACGTTATTTTTGGTTGGAGAGTTGCCCGTAAGAAGCTGGCTATCACCGGAATCAAATCTCGTCGTCAGCTTTGGAAGAACGTTTTAATTTACATATATATTTAGTTTTAAAAAAATATGAAATCAAACTGACTCCATATTTTTCATAATTTAAATGAAAGAGCACTGTATCTCAAATCCTATATTTATCCCGAAGGATAAACACAAGACTTGAGGATAAGACTCGATCAAATAAACTAAAGAATAAATGACACCCATTTGGTCTGCGAAACCATTTTATTTGTCAACAAGTTCTCCTATTTAATATAAATAATTAAATATGATTTATCTTAAGCTGGGTTCGGACATGCTTCCTATAAGGGCAAACCCCTATAGTTAATTACATCTTAAATGACCAAGGTNCTAAAAACTTAATAAGTAGATGATGTATCTGAGTTTCTTTAAGAGTTGCTAAATATTTGATGTAGAATTATAGTTGTCCAATTTAGAAAAAATATTAGTAAATGCGACCAACTTAGAGTTTAGAATTTTTTTATGTTAAGAAAGATGAAAATATGAGTTTCTTTCTAATTCACAAATATTGTAGATTCTTCAAATATAGAGTTTAGGCATTCTATCTTCTCCACTTAAAAAATTTTATTAAGCATAATTTTACTTACCATATTATATCCTTAAGCTTAGGAGTTTCTCAATTCTTATACTTTAGAAAGATCAGATGTGGAACTAATTTTTGATTAAGCACTAATCCTTAAGCTTCTCCTCCCTTTTTTCATTTTTATTTTATTTTTATTTTTATTTTTTCTTTTTCTTTTCTTTTCTTCTTTTTTTTTTCAGGCAAGGATTATTATATCTGGATAAGCCTTTAATGATTTTGAATTCCCCTCTTTCTTTCCTAAAACAAGGAGTTGATATATTTCCTTTACTTGAAAATATAATAATATTTTTTTAAAAATTACATTCAATAAAAGAAATTTAAGTGTTGAAAAGAAATTCTAAATCTTCTAAAACTTCAAAAATATAATTTTTCCTACTAAAGATAGTTACACTATACTTAGCATTTTCCATACTAAAAAATTTAAAGTTTTTCTTCATTACTATAAATTTTAACTAAATTCTCTTACTCATTTCTATATTCAAAGTTTTACTTCCCTAATATAACTTCATATACATGATCATTTTTCTTTAAATTAACATCAAATTTATTTGAATTACATTTGAGAACAAATAAATTTCAACTTTTTAGAAAATTTTTCATCCCTCACCCAAACTTAAATTTTTAATAGAATAAAACATTTTAGCATCATTTATAAATATTGGCAGGAATAAAAGCTAAAATAACATGCTTGCAGGAAGTTTTATATCGTAAATATGCAAGTACAAAAATTAAAAACATAAGTAAAAATTAAATTGATCAAATTTTAATTTACTTGACATATAGAAATTCATTGGACTTCTCTGCAGTGGAGTATAACATCAAAGCAAACAAACACACTAACAAACATACACATCTGTAACATAAAGAAAGATATCTGGTAATAAATTGAAAATTTTAAACATGCAGCTTTTAAGTGACAAGTTAGTTATATTCTAAACCTTCTTAAAATCTAGAATTAAGTTCAACATAGACTAACTAAATACACTAAACAACACAATTAACAAAAGTACTACAAAAAAAACATAATAACTACTCACAAAAAACATGAATGCATCACAGTAGTGTCTAACAAAATAAAACACAATAAAAACTAATAGTCTCAACAAATACAACTCTAAACAGAACCAGAAAGTACAAAATAAATGCACCATCAAAAGTTGACAACAAGACATAAACTAAAAATCACACAAAACAAGAGATCCAATCTAATCATCCTCATCCTTTGCATCACTCTCATCACTATGCCAAGTACTTGCAAGCTCATATGGTGGATATCTTGGATATTGAGGAAAAACTGCATCTTTGTTACCTCTCCTGAGGTTCTCCATAGCTCAGTTGTATTCTTCCTCATAATCACTATACTCCTCATGTATCCATCCATATGCACTGCAAAATTTTCTAAATTTAATACCTTATCTATAGTGTAGTTAAATTCATGTAAAATCCTCTCCAATAGTTGTGACTGAGAATCAAATCCAGAAGTCTGACCCTGTGATGTAGATGTTTCTGTTCATTTTTCTCTTTTTTATTTTAAAAGGAGTCGTCAGCTCGTCAATCATCGTATACTTCCCCCATTCAAATAAATCTCCCTCCCAAACCATAAAAATGATTCGAAGAGGAGAGGAACCGAATAAGAAGGGACATACGACAAAGAGAAAAACTAGAGAAAAAGTAAAATGTGGAGAGTCTACATTCGATAAACCTCGCAAGGATAGGTTAAGAATGTTCGCCCAAATAAGATCAAGTGGAGGCACATTAGACCAATATCCGCGAAAGAAGTATCTACATAGGCTACCCATAACGAGAGTGCTAGGTGTATGTACCTATTCTATGGTCAACAGCACTCCTAGAGGAACGTGTTTCTACTAGTTAATTAAATCTTGGGGGATACAATAAAATACTCTCGATAAAAGGAGTTTCGTTTCATATTATCATGGATCTGGGATATACACAATCAAAGGAAGGTTATTTAATGTGGGAACAGTTCCAATGCTTCAAAGCAAACTCTAAACCATCGGGCAGAGAGAGAGTCTCTCACATTCCAAATGGGTAGCGGCTCATCGACACATGGGGCCCCCGGAATAACCTAAATCATCTTGATAGTGATATCCCAACACGTCAAAGCATTTTCGTGCCATAAGGGCAGAGGACAAATCGTTGCATCCCAAATGGGTGGCAGCTCTTTAGTATCGGGTCGTTAAGGTGATATCAACGAAGTCAAGGAGCGATAAGGCTCAAAGAGGCTCAACAAAAATGAAGGTAGAGTGATCCTAAAAGGTAGAGGTAAACGGACCCACATACACAGCTATTAGGACCCTAAGTCTACCTGGTCGTGAAGGTAGTTGACTCAACATGTACTGAAATCCCCGATCAACAATCTGTGAATTGCATCATTCACGAGAACCTCAGTAGCCCTAAGGTCAAAGGAAGGAAACTCTATTCTATGACTAGAAGCTAGATCTCCAAGAAGTGAAACTTATACTGCCAAAATATCAAGGATGCCTCAGAAAAAAGAGAGGTGGAGGTTCAGCTACAGAGCTGGAAACACTCCAAACCAAAGGACTTATATCTCATCTCGGTCGGGGAGCCTTGTAACATTCTCGGTGCACTAGACAACCACCTATAAAAGGGTATGTTGGTTCAGTCAGGTTGGAGAAGCACTAGGACTCCTCCTCAGAACATAAAAATATGAATGCAGTTATCTAGAGCAGTCCTAAATATTGTGGAGGCCCTATTAATATATGCAGGAAAGTAAAAGTTGCAATTTTTAGATCTTGGATATTTTAATCCTAAACTTTATTATCTTAATATTTTATTTAGGATTTTATAGAAATTTAGGAATTAAATCCTAAAGAGCCTATTTTATATCGGAAAATCCTAGATAAATCACAGAAAGAAACAAAGAAAACACTTGCAAGTACAGACATGCAACCTGATGCAAAAGATAAAACATGTTAAATCAAAGTAATAAACACGCCGATGCCGCTAGGTCAGCAAAATATCCCAGAAAAGAAAGAAGGCAACCAGACACTGCATATACATGCCCGGTCCTAATTCTATACATCAATATAAAATGCAGAATTAAGGTACGTGGCATGAGCATCTACTCCTGATCCCCTCCACATGGTTCCCGCGCTAACATCTCGAAACTCGTCCCCATACCTTATTTCTGCTATAGAACTATCCTAGACTCTAAAAAGTAAATAGGAAAAAGAAAAGACTCAATCCTGCATGAAAAACAAGTGTCAGGGGGAAAACTCACATGTCAATAACTGTCGGCGATATTTCGGGTTGATTTGTGGGGTTGCCCGTAAGAAGCTGTCGGTCGCTGGAATTGAAATTCCGTCGCTCGCTTCGGAAAGACGTTGAAGTGTGAAATCAAACTGACCAAATATTTTTCATAGTTTAAAATGAAAGAGCACTGTACTTCAAATCCTGTATCTATTCTGAAGAATAAACACAAGACTTGAGGATGAGGCTCGATCAAATAAACTAAAGAAAGTGTGACGTCTGTTTGGTCTGCGAAACCTTTGTATTTGCCGACAAGTTCCCCTATTTAATATAAAGGATTAAATGGGGTTTATATTAAGCTAGGTTCGGAAATGCTTCCTAAAAGGGCAAGCCCCTATAGTTAATTACATCTTAAATGACCAAAGTCACTTAAGAAGACTCTCGGGGTAAGCCCCTATAGTTAATTACATCTTAAATGACCAAAGTCACCTAAGAAAACTCTCGATAAAATGAGAAATATTATCTTCAAGGAATTTCAAAGGGTAGGACTCTTCAACGAAATCGGACGTAGAGTAGAAATATTATCTTCAAGGAATTTCAAAGGGTAAGACTCTTCAACAAAATCGGACGTAGAGGTGGAAAGATTATCTTCAAGGAATTTCAAAGGGTAGGACTCTTTAACGAAATCAGACGTAGAGGTGTGAATATTATCTTCAAGGAGTTTCAAAGGGGAGGACTTTTCAATGAGATCAGATGTAGAGGTGTGAAAGAGAATTTCAAAGGGTAGGACTCTTCAACGAAATCGGACGTAGATGTGTGAAAGGGGACTAGTTCAAATTTGGAACATTTTTATTGTAGAATAAAAATTTCAAAGGGTAGGACTTTTCAATGAGATCGGACGTAGAGGTGTGAAAGGGGATTGGTTCAATCTAAAGTCACCTAAGAAGACTCTCGATAAAAATCAGGAAATATTATCTTCAAGGAGTTTCAAAGAGTAGGACTCTTCAACAAAATCGAACGTAGAGGTGTGAAAGGGGATTGGTTCAAATTTGGAACATTTTATATAGGACTCTTCAACGAAATCGGACGTAGAGGTGTGAAAGGGGATTGGTTCAAATTTGGAACACCTAAGAAGACTCTCGATAAAAATTAAGAAATACTTAGAAGACTCTCGATAAAAATCAGGAAATATTATCTTCAAGGAATTTCAAAGGGTAGGACTCTAGCTCTCGATAAAAATCAGGAAATATTATCTTCAAGGAGTTTCAAAGGGTAGGACTTTTCAATGATAAAAATCAGGAAATATTATCTTCAAGTAATTTCAAAGAGTAGGACTCTTCAACGAAATCAGGGTAAGCCCCTATAGTTAATTACATCTTAAATGACCAAAGTCACCTAAGAAAACTCTCGATAAAATGAGAAATATTATCTTCAAGGAATTTCAAAGGGTAGGACTCTTCAACGAAATCGGACGTAGAGTAGAAATATTATCTTCAAGGAATTTCAAAGGGTAAGACTCTTCAACAAAATCGGACGTAGAGGTGGAAAGATTATCTTCAAGGAATTTCAAAGGGTAGGACTCTTTAACGAAATCAGACGTAGAGGTGTGAATATTATCTTCAAGGAGTTTCAAAGGGGAGGACTTTTCAATGAGATCAGATGTAGAGGTGTGAAAGAGAATTTCAAAGGGTAGGACTCTTCAACGAAATCGGACGTAGATGTGTGAAAGGGGACTAGTTCAAATTTGGAACATTTTTATTGTAGAATAAAAATTTCAAAGGGTAGGACTTTTCAATGAGATCGGACGTAGAGGTGTGAAAGGGGATTGGTTCAATCTTCAAGGGGTGGGACTCTTCAACGAAATCATATGTAGAGGTGTGAAAGGGGATTGGTTCAAATTTGGAACATTTTATTGTAGAATCCAAAGGAGACTTTTCAATGAGATCGGACAAAGAGGTGTGAAAGGGGATTGGTTCAAATTTGGAACATTTTGTTGTAGAGTCCAAAGGAGGAGGAACTAGGGGATGTCATGGATCCAGAGGAGAACCTCGATGACTTCCCAAGCTATCCTAATGCTAGGGATGTCATGGATCCAGAGGAGAATCTCAGTGACTTCCCAAGCTATCCTAATGTTTGGCTTCAAGGATGTCATGGATCCAGAGGAGAACCTCGGTGACTTCTCAAGCTATCCTAATGTTTGGCTTCCGTAGAGGTGTGGAAGGGGATTGGTTCAAATTTGGAACATTTTATTGTAGAATCCAAAGGAAGAAGAACTAGGGGTGAATGGGGATTGGTTCAAATTTGGAACATTTTATTGTAGAATCCAAAGGAAGAAGAACTAGGGGATAGGATTGGTTCAAATTTGGAACATTTTATTGTAGAATCCAAAGGAAGAAGAACTAGGGGATGTGGGGATCCAGAGGCGAACCTTGGTGACTTCCCAAGCTATCCTAATGTTTGGCTTTAGTTTTGAGTTCAGAGGAGAACCCTGGTGACTTCCCAAGCTATCCTAATGTTTGGCTTCAGTTTTGAGAAGAAATAGAGGAGAACCTCGGTGACTTCCCAAGCTATCTTAATGTTTGGCTTCAACTTTGAGGAGAAGTAAGAGGAGAACCCTGGTGACTTCCCAAGCTATCATAATGTTTGGCTTCAGTTTTGAGGAGAAATATTTAGGTCTTAAGGAGAACCTCAGTGACTTCCCAAGCTATCATAATGTTTGGCTTCAGTTTTGAGGAGAAATATAAACCTCGGTGACTTCCCCAGCTAACATAATGTATGGCTTCAATTTTAAGGAGAAATATTTAGGTGTTTCATCTTGTCAATTTTATTAGTTAGGGCTTACATTCATGTGAAATGATCACACAAATAGCCTGAAAGATGTAATTTAGGTCGTGACAAACGACAACCTCAGAATCCTAAGACGGGTTAGGGCTTATATTGTATAGGTTTAGGTCGTGACAAACGAAAACCTTGGAATCCTAAGATGAGTTAGGGCCTATATTATATAGCAGGGCTATACAAAGGCCTAAAGATAAGGTGAGGATTTACGTTGCATAAGAAAACAACCTCAAAGTCCTATGGCTTTGTTGCTTAAGTTTAAGGAAGGAAGATTGGTTTAGCTATCAAAGTCCTATGGCTTTGTTGTTTAAGTCTAAGGAAGAAAGATTGGGTTAGCTGGGGAAGAGGTCCTATGTATTTATTGTTTAAGTCTAAGGAAGGAAGATTGGTTTAGCTGGGGAAGACAGGTTTTTCTATTGAAGAACTGTTTAAGTCTAAGGAAGGAAGATTGGTTTAGCTGGGGAAGAAAGGTTTTGCTGTTGAAGAATTTAGGTCTAAGGAAGGAAGATTGTTTTAGCTGGGAAGACAAGTTTTGTTGTTGAAGATGGTCGTGGTGCCCGCCATGCTAGCTCCAAGCTCCTTGGCACGACATGTTTGAGTTTTCTAGTGTGTCAAGTTATAATATCAAATCAGGTGGCCCTATGGTTGAAGTTCTTTAAATTTTATGAGGGCATATTAAAGTTTATTAGAGCGACACCGATTAGGATCCTACGGTTCCCTCATTCCGGCATCATTATTTTCTATTGGATTCACTTAGTTCAAATGAACTTACTAAATTCAACTTCATGAGTTCCATAATTTCATTTAAACCATGGGAAGCCTCGTTAGCAACCGTAGGTTACCTCCTCCAAGGGATTCCCGATCATCCGAAAGAGACGTCTTAATTTATTTGCAACTGTAGTTTTATGTGATGTTTGTGATTAAATTTTGAGTTATTTTATATTTTGAATGTTGTGGCGGTGAATTTTATATGGTTATGTGGCTATCCTGATGGTTTTAGTTTTCATGTAGGGTGACATCTTTGTTTAGCAATGGCTATCCTAGCAGTTTTAGTTTTCATGCAGGGTGACATCATTGTTTAACATGCAAGCTCGTGGCTATCCTGATGGTTTTAGTTTTCATGCAGGGTGACATCTTTGTTTAGCATGTAAATTTGCAGGTCGTGGCTATCCTAATAGTTTTAATTCTCATGCAGGGTGACATCATTATTTAGCATGCAAATTTGTGGGTATAGAAGTACAGTATGAAAGTACAAAAAAGATAACACTGAAAACTGTAAAAGTGTACCTCACGAGTCTTCTCTTTCCACCACCTGAAACTTAAAATGCATGTGAGGGCATTTATGAAGAGTAGGAAAAGTAGAGTTCTGAGGGGTTTTCCTAACTCTATGTTGTATCATGTTGCGTCCTTAAAAGTTTAATTAAGGATGATTTCATTAAGCGAAAAATATTAAGTTTAATAGGCCTCTGAGGTATCCAACAAGTTTGGAGAAGGAAGCAGGTCCATGCCTCTCTCTCACCAACTAGTAAAAAGCCTCGAGTCCATTTAAACTCATTATGTTGCTTAATGGTTCATCCTATAAATATCCTTAATGCTTAGTGAACATTGATGTCCCAATTATCCCCAAGAATAGGGTAATTATCACTTGTGATTTAATTTGAAAATTATGTGGGTGAAGACCCTTAAAGAGGCAAGTTAGTGTAATTTGACCACTTCGCCAAATTTCAAACCTAATTGGGCTTAGTGGTGTTTCAAGGATGTTTGATTTAATTATGTTTATTTCTCTAAACCTAATTGGGCTTAGTGGTGTTTCAAGGATGTTTGATTTAATTATGTTTCTTTCTCTAATCCTCATTTAGTCAATTTTGATTTAGCCCAAGTCACCACTAAGCCCTTAAGACCTAGGCGAGTGTCTTATTTAGTTAATTTTGATTTAGCCAAAGTCACCACTAAGCCCTTAAGACCTAGGTGAGTGTCTTAATTAGTAAAGTCACGTAGTGGTGTTTCAAGGATGTTTGATTTAGTTATGTTTATTTCTCTAATCCTCATTTAGTCAAATTTGATTTAGCTTAAGTCACCACTAAGCCCTTAAGACCTAGGTGAGTGTCTTAATTAGTTTTGAAAAGGTTAAGCTTTAAGTGGTCATGATTCATGATTTGGATTCTATTTGAAAATCAAAATAGGGGTATTACATTGATTAATTATTGGCTTCAAAAGTAATACCCCTAAGTCCATGATCATTTAATTTTTATAAACTTGCAAATTTTAATAATTGAGAAATTTATTAATCTTAAATAAGAAAGTGCAATTGGTTTCTACCAATTAGCCACTTTGTGTTTCAAACAAAAATTAATTAAGATCAGAGGTTACCCATTTTCCCTCCTTGAATTAAGCCTAAATGTTAATTATAAATTTCCAAAATTGCACATATTCCCCTAAGGCCCTTGAATTAATCCTAAATGTTAATTAAGGCAAAATTTCCAAAATTACACATTTGCCCCTAAGGCTCTTTAACACTTCATAAATTTAGTAAAATTAAATTCAAATGACTTTGAAATTTTTATCCTACCTCATTCATGGGTCAATTAAGATCCTCCTTGAATTAAGCCTAAATGTTAATTAAGACTAAATTTCCAAAATTACACATTTGCCCTTAAGGCTCTAACACTTCATAATTTATCAAATTTAATCTAAATGACTTTGAAATTTTTATCCTACCTTATTCATGGGTCAATTAAGACATTAGAGAAGAAAATGTGATTTTTGAATTCAATTCAAATGACTTTGAAATTTTTATTATACCTCATTCATGGGTCCATTAAGACATCAGAGGAGAATATGTGATTTTTCAAAATTTAATTTAATTGATATAATTATTTTAATGAAAATATAGGATTTTTCAAAGAAAATTCCTAACTTGACCAAGGTAAATTATAATCCCTTGAAATTTTTACTGAAAGTAGAGCTAGACCGGGGAAGCCTTTGAATCAAATTTCACAATTTTTTGATCTCCCTATGAATTATTTGAATTATGTTAAGTTCTAGGCTATTTAATAAAAATAAAATATTTTAAGTGGTGAAAATTAAGTTTTATATTTTTGAAAAATCCTTAAAGGTCAGAGAACTCAGAGGAGTAAATTTTATATTTTTCTAATTTTTCCTTGATTTATTGGAATTATTTTAGTGAAAACTCATTTTTAGCCTTTTAAAAATTACTTTTAAGCTTTAAAATTCAATATCTTTATTTAGAAAATCAGGAAAAATGTTATAATTATTCTTAAGTGATTAGGAAACAATTTAGAACATTTCCATGAGTTTCATTATTTTTGTGATTTTTATGAATTTTTTTTTAATTTTTTTAAATATTCAAAATGGGCTAAAAATCAAATTTTTATCTTAAATATCATTTTATTTTTTAGAAAATACCCCTGATCACAGAGAACTCAAGAAACTAAATTTTATAATTTTTTGAGTTATATTTTGATTTTTAAAAAAATCATTTAAGTGTTAAGAGTGGTATTTATCTTTAAAAATCAATTTAAGTTATTAAATGAACTCTAAATATATTGAAACTTTTATGATGAGTTCTCTGGATCATAAACCATAGTGGGGATAAAAAATCAAGTCATTTAAATGTTTATATTTTTTAAAATTAATCATCTCAGTGATTTAGTATTTGGAAAATTTAGGAATGTTTTAAATGACTTGACCCATGAAATTATTTTCAAAGGTTTCTCTGGTCATAGTGGACTCTTCCAAAATTTTCTTGCCTAGTCAGTATTTTAAATGAATTGACCCATGAAATTATTTCCAAAGGCTTCTCTAGTCATGGTGGACCTCATTTTAAATGACTTGACCCATGAAATTATTTCCAAAGGTTTCTCTAATCATGGTGGACCTTCCTTTAAATGACTTGACCCATGAAATTATTTCCAAAGGTTTCTCTAGTCATGGTGGACCTTTCACTGATCAATATGCTAGTTTCCATGATTATTTTAAAGAAATAATGTGGAATAACTTGAAAAATATCATGATTATTTAAAAGAAATAATGTGAAATAACTTGAAAAATATGGGTCTCTGTATAGGAAGCTCCTTCTAGTCATGGTGGACCTTCCAAAATTTTCTTAGGATTTTATAATCAATATGCTAATTTCCATGATCAAAGGTTTCTCTGGTCATGGTAGACCTTCTAAAATTTTCTTGGGATTTAATAACCAATATGCTAATTTCCATGATTATTTTAAGGAAATAATGTGGAAGATCTTGAAAAATGTGGATCTCTATATAGGAACCTCCTCTGACTTTGGAAAAACCACAGAATACTTCTCCTGACAGAGGCTACAACATGTAAAAATTTCAAGCCAAGGTGATGTGTCAATATGCATGGAAAATCAAATGATTCCAAATAGTATTTAATTAATTAAAAATTTTTAGTGATAATATGCATGGAGAATCAAATAATTCCAAATAGTATTTAATTAATTAAAAATATTTTATGCATCAAATGGGCTAATTCTACACTATTTTCCTCTATTCACTGAGCAAGTGGGTATTTTTATTTTATTTTTGTGATTTTTCTACACAAAGTTATGGATTTTCTAAATTAGGGGTATTTAAATAAATAGGAAAAGGTACTATTTATCTATTTAAACAACGCATGCTGACTAGATTCTAAGCAGCTCCGAAGGCATGCGTGGTGCGCTCTGGTTGGACGCCACCGCCCACGTAGCTGCTGACTCGACCCGCAGTTTATGTCCTGAAGCACTGTTCGGCTCGATCTCCTCCGTCTATTTGATACACGCTAGATCAAACGGCTCCTCTTCATCATCCCCGATAGAATGATCCCGTGCCTGTCCAGACTAAAACCTTAAGATCTCGACCTAGACTAAACCAAATCACTTCGGGTTTGATCATATGGACTCGTCTAAGTGAGACGAACACATTCATACGGCTAAGGTACCATGAAATCAAGCTTGCTTTGATTAGAGGTGCTCGGCACGTTCGTTGGGGTCTAAGGAGGCTAGGGATTGAGTCCCTTTTCTTGGTGCAAAGTCTAGGTATGAATTCGGACCAAGCTTGATTTCAGGTGTTGGTCTAGAGCTATGATAGAGGCTCTGTGGGAAGGGAATTTGATGGGGCTTTGGCTTCTCTCACTCTTGTGGTGTGGGCATAAGATATTGAAGTTTGGTGGAGTGTGGAGGTGTATAGGGTTCGGTCCTGGTTTCCGGCAGGGTTTCAAGCTCAAAGTTGAGCTCCGACAATGGGAATGGGTGAGGGAAGAGGGTTGGAATGCACTGAGGGGATCTTAGAGAAGCTCTGTATGATGTTTGCAGAGGCCTCTCTCAGAAATTTTCAGCACACCTCCCATGGCCATGGGAGGTGAGTTTTTTATAAAAAAGGCCATGGGGTGGCTCTCAGGGCATAAGTTTGGGTGCATTGTGGTGCTTAGGTAGAGGGCAGAGGAGCTCCATAGTTTGATTTGGATGAGCTGGCCTCTAGGTTTGATTTGGGTGAGGTGCCATGGGGGTGGCTCTAGGTTTTGGGCTTGTCCGGCCACTAGGCTAGCCGGTCAGCCAGGGGGAGGTGGCTACGAGCTCAGGGAACCCAGAGGAATCCATCACAACAATTTAATGTAAATGTGCTTGGATTTGGTAAAGATATCTTAAGCATGTGCATTTTTGGGAATAAGATCCCTTAATTTGGGGGGCCTTTGCTCCATGGCTTGATTTAGGTGATTTTATGGTGTTTGGAATGGTCACTAAGTCCAACTAATGGTTGTGATGGAGTTAATTTTGTGGCTTTAAGGTGGTTAGGTCACATTTAGTGTATGGGTCCAAGTGGGTACAGAGTTAATTTGGTGGCTTTAGGGTGGTTAGGTCACATTTAGTGCATGGGTCCAAGTGGGTGCACCAAAACTTAGGTTTGGGCTAGGTTAGCCATTCCAATTGGCCCAAATAATTGTTGAATTTGGTGTAGATGATCATAAGGAACAACTTTGGTAAAAGATGGAAGTGGTTTTGAGTCCAATTGAAGGGTCAATTTGAAGGAATTTTGAACTTTAATCAATTTGGCCATGTTGGGTTAGGCTTGGGCCTAGCTTGGGTTAGCATTGGGCTAAGTCCAAATTGATTGTTGTAAATGGTCAATAGGGACCTCATGAAGAGTTTTCAGCATTAGTTGGATGCCAATTTGGAGGTTAAGGCAATCAATTGGGTGAAATTTAGGGACTTAGCCAATTTGGGGTTAAATTTGGGAATTTTGGATTTAGGCCAAAATCAAGTGGATTTGAGGCTTCACCAACGCCAATTGATGGTTGATTTTGATGCATAGGAATGTCATAAAGATTTTTTAACATTAATTGAGGCCAATTGACTAGGATATGGGTTCAATTGGGTGAGATTAAGTCATATGGTAAAAATTGGGGTTTTAACCCAAATAAAAAATTGGGCTCAAATCATGGACCGATTGAGCTTGGATTTGGTTTAGTTTGGTCATATCAGAAGTGTATTTGAGTTTAATATTGGAATTGGGGTCAATTGAGATCAAATTGATGGATATTTGAGTTGGATTTGGGGAAATTTGAATCTTTAAAGAGCAATTTGGGGATTTTGATTAAAGATGGTCAAATTGGCCAAATTGGGTCAAGTGGTAGTTGAAAGAAATGAAATTAGGAATACTTACAATTTATTAGGATTTTCTGGGAAGTTTTGGAATTTTTGGGATTTTGAGCTATGGAGGGGTATTTTGGTAATTAGGGGGTGTTTTAGGGGTAAAAGGCCAAGATGGGTATTTTGATAAGCTTTGAGGTACTAAACATCACCAATAAGCCATGGGCCAATGGAAACCCCATTTTGGGTCCTCTATGTAGTGGTTCTAGCCAGACCACAGCCCTAGGGCTAGTAAGTTTAGGGGACCATCTACGTGAGTATCCCTAAAGATCAAGGGATCTAGGCTAGAAATTTGAGTTCAGGGTTGTGAGTGATTGTGAGTGTAGAGAATGCCTTAGCTCCAGACCAACACCCAAGGTCAACCCTAAGGTCGAGTAATCCTAAGGGTGACTCAAGTTGTGAATGCCTTAGCTCTAGACCAAGACCCAGGGTCAACCCTAAGGTTCAGCAACCCTAAGGGATAGTGAATGCCTTAGCTCCAGACCAACACCCAGGGTCAATCCTAAGGTCTAGCAATCCTAAGGGTGACTCATCTTGAGTTTCCCCCAGAGTGACCCCACCTACTAAGTACTTAGAGGTTGAGATCAATATGTGGAACTCCAAGTTGAGTAAAGAAGAGGGTAGAATTTCTAATGGTGAAGGTTTCATATCTAGTTTTCTAAGAATAGTCAACAGGAAAAGTCCTATGGCTAGACCCTAGGCTACTAAATGGGACAAACTAAACCTCAACCAAAAATGAGGTCAACAATAACGTATCATGAGCCATGCCTTAAAGGTGGGAAAACTAATAACACATGCAAGTAAATTGTTAGAAATCATTACTTGCTCCCCCATAGAAGTACATGTGTGTGTGCAAATAAATATGCATGGCTCCCTGCAGAAAAAATGCCCTAACACATTACCACACATATGCAGCATGCAGTCACACCCTCTAGCATACTACCACACATATGCAGCATACAGTCACACCACAAACACAATGCAAAAGAAAGATACCTGGCTAGGGTAACAAATCCAACAAAGAACAATAGTCAAGTATCAAAAAGACTATCTAGCACCCTAAATCCTAACCTAGCACACCATCTAA
Organism: Phalaenopsis hybrid cultivar; assembly: GCA_002079205.1. Classification (NCBI taxonomy): domain Eukaryota; kingdom Viridiplantae; phylum Streptophyta; class Magnoliopsida; order Asparagales; family Orchidaceae; genus Phalaenopsis; species Phalaenopsis hybrid cultivar. The sequence goes on from JXCR01147682.1 coordinate 397,139, forward strand.
CGAAAGGTGTGTTAGCCTAGTATCTAAGTCAGGGTAAGTCTAGGTATAGTATGACTTTGACAGGGTCATCATACCGGCCCCATCCTAAAGATCCAAAGGATCTAAAGGGTGTGACGAAGAATGGCGACATGAGTTAGATCTATTAGATCTTTAGCACAGTTATACTCGTGTCAATCTCGATGACTTAACACGCATTACTCACTGGGATCAACCCAACAAATGATGCTCGTTAAGGCATCGCGACCAACACGAGGTCACTCTCCTAACGAACCTCACTCGCTATCCATGCAAACATGAAAATTCAAATGCTAATGTAAGAAAATCAAAATATATAAGTAGTGATAAAGAGTATGCCATGAAGGTAGTGACTCAAAAGAATGGACATGTCGTAGCTGCAGGGACCTGCAAAGAGGAGATACCATTATGGCAGTGACCCGAAGGTGGGCATGCCGTGGCGGCAGTGGCCCAAAAAAAGGGTATACCGGTAAGGCAGTGACCCAGAGGTAGGCATGCTGTAGCGGCAGGGGTCCGAAAAGAGAGTATACCGGTAAGGTAGTGACCCGGAGGTAGGCATGTTGTAGCGGCAGGGACCCGAAAAGAGGGTATGCCGGTAAGGCAGTGATCCGAAAGAATGCAACTCAAGTAGATGATATCCATCATGCAGACAAACATATACATGCACATACAAAACATGCAAAGGAGAAAACAGTAAGACAATTGGAATGGAGAATTCGGTCAAACTAAAGTGTTGTTCCAACTGAGCGAGGTAGCCAGTTGAAACAAATGTGATGAGAACGATTTGGGATAACCGACCAAAGCACAAATGGTGACAACTTGTCTGGGACAACCAATTGAGGCACTAGTGGTGTAGGTGAAAGTGCAAACACATGGTGTGGAGTGTAAGTGCAAGTGCAAGTGTGATATATGACATACAATATGTAACATGCAAGACATGCACTTGTAAATAATGAGGTGCATATGACCACAAAAGATAGCGAGCCACGCTCGTACTAAAGACCTCTCATGGGAAACCTAAGGTTTAGACCCTTGGATATGCGGCACTGTCGTTTCTTACTTTAGTGAGGAAATGTGAGGAGTTTCTCCCCAGATCTCCAAAGGGGAAACTCTCCACGGTGTCACAAAATAAGCTAGCTACAAAGCTTTCCCATTTTATGAACTCCTCCAGACTTTGCAAAGCGAGACAGCTACTAAGCTTCTCTCGCCTTGCCAAATCTGACCTTTAAACTTCTCTAGGTAAAATTGGGGAACCCAATGTAAGGAAAGTGAGGGACTTCGGCCCATCGGGACTTATGCTAAGGCTCATAACGAAAAGGAGACAATCGACTCTACAGGGGGTGTTTGGTTATGTAGGAAAGATCTTAACCTAAAGACTCGCTCTAGAAAAACCAACGATCTATCACACAGGCACGTCGTCACGCCGACCCAAGCTGGCACAGTACCCCGTGTGGGCGATCAAACCCACCCGCGTAGACACCACTAAAACTTAAGGCCAGCTAGAAGTTTTGGGGATCTCACCACAACAAAGGTTGCAGAAGCATTCTCTTTATGCTAAAGGAAAACCCACATTTCCGGTGAACCCTGGCGGTGCTCCAGTTTGTGCGCCGATTGTCTCGCAGATCATACACGAAACAATAAAATAGGCAATGAAGGACACAAAGTACCCAAAATAAATGATAAAATCATATGAAAGTTTAAACAACACATATACCTTCGTATTAGGGGTCGCTCAATAATGATGAAAAGGGGAACCCATCGGGAAAGAGCGCCGGCGGAGGCCTTCCCTCGTGGTGGAAGACCCTCACACTTTCTTGAACAGCAACGTTGCTCATGGTACGACAACATCGAAGTGCTCCATTGAAGTATCTGGTCATCGGGAAGGTAGGGCGATGAGGTGGAGGACTTAGCTCGCCAGCGGTGCACACCAAGAGCGAAGGAAACACGAAGGAGAGCCCAAAATATGTCATTATCCTCGTAGATTTTCTCCAGCAAAAATATGACGCTAGTGAATCACATGGCCACTGAGGAGGAAGAGATCCTGTGAGAGAAAGAGGAAGCCCATAGTGGCCGGCCAAAAGGGAAATAAATCGGTGAGGGAGGAACTCTTGAGGAGGAAGCCACGGATCAGACAGTCTGGAAGCACATACAGCCGGCGAGGAGGAGAAACAACCATGGGAGAGGGAGATTTGACTGCCTTTTCATGAAATCCAGAGAGAGGAAGCTTTTCAGCCACTGAGGAGGGATGGAGCGGCAGGCCCAGAGGTGGAGGCGGGTTATAACGGTGGCGAGGCGCTCTGGTCGGGGAGCAAGGGGCAAAGGGCAACGGTTCGGCATGCGATTTTGCGAAGAGGCGAGGTATCGCGAAGGGAGGAGTCGGACTGTGTCACGATCCAAAGGAGAGAGGAGGGAGGCAGCGTGCATTACTTTTTTTAAAAAGATTATATATATATATATATATATATATATATATATATATATATATATATATA
>JXCR01147682.1:404448-444973 GCA_002079205.1 Phalaenopsis hybrid cultivar
AGAATTGATCTGGTGTGACATACTAAATGGAATTATAAAAGAGAATTGATGATTAGAACATACCAACCCTATATGTGGCACTGCTACTAGAGATTTGTTAGAATGAATTCCGTTGATGAAATACCACAGTATCCAAGAATGGTTGTTCAAAAAGTAACTTTCCAACCACATGGGTATGTAGCTCTCAAGCTGACCTAAAAACCATTCCTTAAAGGGGGAAACACAACATGAGTGGGAGACTCTAATTCAAACCCATACGGGGTGCTCAACCGAATAAGGGTGTCAAGGAAAGAGGCACAACTTTCCCGCACAAAGAGATATCATTCAAACTTGACCTCGGTCACTCAAAACACTTTAGAAGGGTTAAGAAAAATAGATTGTACCAACCAATAGGTGTCTAGTCATAAGATACAAACTAAAACATATCCTATAAGAGGGAATACATCACACTCATCTAAAGTGAGCAAAACGAGCTATCAGTAGAAAGGTGCTTAGTTCCGACCCTATGTAGAATGGGTAATCGAATAAGAATGCTAGGAAAGGGCATGACTTTCTTGCAATAATGCAAGCATCAATCGAAATTGACTTCAATGAATTGAAGATATTGTAAAAGGTTAGCTAGGCATCATTTGCTAACCATGGAATGCTTAGTTATAAAGCTTAGCTTCAATCTTCTAAAAAGATGGCATCTTCCAATCTCATTTATGATGAGTGGAAAAAACGTATCTACCACGCTCATTTATGATGGGTGGGACACGATCATTCGGACACACTCAATGCAAGGGATCAGAAAGAGAGTATAAGAGAAGTAATTGGCTTCTCTTACACTAATTATTGGTTGCGCCAGGTATAAGCCACTTGTAGAACTTCCATTTTGCCTGTTTGATAATTCAGAAATTAGTTTTAAGAGAATGAAACACAAAAAAAGGTGGGCGTATGATATGTTGTACAACATGTCCACAAAGAAGGCTAGTCGACTTCCAAAGGAAGGACTACCGGGACCCTAGGGTCGACGCATCAAGCATAAAAAGTGGTGGACAGAATCCTAGCATGAGTGGCAAGTCAACTTCCAAAGGAAGGACTGTCGGACCATAGGGTTGACACACAAAGTGTAGAAGAAGGTAAGTGTACACTATGATGTACAACATGCCCACAGAGCTACAAAGAGCCTTCCATGCCACTCATATTTTTTTTACTGATAGATTTATTTTTTTTATCTTTGGTATCAGCGGTTATCAGGCATGATTTGGTGTGACATACCAAATCAAATTGGTATGAGGAGCTTTCTTGAAGGCATCTCATATTCATGACCACCTATACCGTGCAAAATATAATGTTTGCAAAATTCAGGTCCAGGTGGAATTTTCCTTAAGTACTATTCCTTAACCCTTTTCCTTTAATTCTTTTCACCCTTAGCCTAAGTAGGTCTCGTCATTCGTATCCAGGTGTTAAGAAAATGTTTTCATTTTGGAGATGACTTTAAATCCATTACTAATTTATCAGTCATCACGATGTCACTTAACAATTCTCTGAACTTCAATATTCTAAGAATCTTATCAGGAAAATTTTGAAATCAAAAAAGTTCTTTATATCGAAACTTTTGATTTCTCGCTCTCCTCAAGCTTCTTCTCAAGAGTGTTGGCCAAATTTCACTTTTTAAGGCCTTTTTGTACTTTTTTTTAGAATTACTATATCCGGTAGAGCTTATTTGGTAATAAAGTAGTTTATTTTGAATCAAAATTCTCCTAAAAAAGATTCTTAGAATTTCATGACCATTACTTGTCAAGCTTCCATCAGTCTAGCTGAATGGAAAAGTAAGAGATCTAAATAGTCTCTGAAACTACGACACCCATCTAGTCATTCTGAGGTGCTCTCAAGGCTTAGGTAAAACTTCATTAAAGTAAGGGATTCAGTCATCGTGACTTAGTTTGAATCCCTCAAACCATGAGGATTTGCAAATCCTAAGAAGGTGCATACATGGTTTGGCTTAATCTTATCCTCAGGATCTATCTTAGGTTCAATCGTAAGAATCATCAAAGGAAAACCCAAGATAAGATCAACTAAGGGGCACAGTTCTTTTCAGAACCATCTCAAAGACCTTAATAAATTGGAGCTGGAGCATCAAGAGGTACAAGGGTAAGAAACCACGCCTCTTGGTTATGATATATCTCTCTTAGACAAGTAGAAGGGTCTAACCGGTAATGTCAGATATCAAGGTATCCTGATGAGTCATGAACTGATTTATAGATGCTAAGATCTAATCAGTTCAACATGACTATCAACAAGGTGATAAAAATTAACCAAGTCAAACAAAATCATATCCATAATGTTGGATATACGAGATGAATCAATCTTGCAATTATGCTTTTTCACCATGAACAGACTAAAAAGCCAATGAGTTCTTAAAATGTGAGGCACCAAATCCTAGTCAGGTTCAAAGTAGACTGACTAAATCAAATGCTTAGACATGTAGAATGGTCTTAGCAATGGAATGCTCTCATCAAGAGTTTAGCCAAAAGGCAAACTGGCTCAAATCGATTGAGGCACTCTCAAACAGCCTGGGAGGTGTATATCCCAGCTAAATATGGACCGATCAAGACTAACAAGGTGGTCTAATCGATACAACATGTCATCAAAAAATAGTTTTCAGGGCATCCCCCAATTAGAGTATAGAATATCCATACTTGCCTTGCATAATAGGTGAAAAGAGGTAGGATAATACACTCTTCAAAGCAAAGGAAAGGTAACCCCTCGCAGTCAAATGTAGCAAGTCATTCTACATGCAGCATCAGGAAATCAAGAGGCGTGGTGGAATGAATTTGCCTAAATCACTTGTTATTCACCAAAGTAGAGCGATCAAATTCTATCCTCAAATAATGTGAGAATCAACGGGGTGCACCCGGACCTCTCTTTATCAAAATAGGACAAATTCATCTTTATCGATGAAAAGGAAGCCACAACATTTTCCTTATAGCTCGTGGAAAGGGTAAGCACATCAAATGTGGGCAAAAGCCACTCCAATAGGATCATAATAATACCTGGCACAACATCTAGTACAGTGGCACTAAGTACCACACCAAGGCTCCCATGCAACACCCTGGTGGTTTTCATGGACTTTGCAATAGATAACAAATATCCTGGCCTTGTAACGGACTAATAAGAAAACCTCAGTTTCCTACTATGAGAGCCTATAGGACAAGATGAATAAAAAATTTTGCTCGGACATCTGGAGGATCCAGGTAAGGAACTTCTTTCAAGGTAGAGGACCTAGTCCTCATAGAGGGGAAATTGCTCCAATAATCTTCTTGGCAAGGAGATCTGTAATAGAGTCATCAATATGAACCATAGATTTAGAGTAATCTAGATCCTAAGGAGGGAAAGCCCTCATAATTATCATGGTTGGTGTATAATCCACACAACCAGACAAGATAACAGAGTAATTCTCAGCCAAGAGAGTGCTAAATTTCCCATCAATTGGAACCACAACAGGTAAATAGACCTATGGCTAAGTCAGTTGTAGTAATTGTAGCAATTTGTTCCTATTCCTCTAGACGCCCTTGCCCAATGTAGGGACATGCGAGATTTTAAAGAAAACCCAGAATGATGGAGGCTGGGACAGTCATCAAGCTAGCGGAAAAATTTTCTCTTAAAGAGGATGTTGCTCCTACAATCTTCTAAGTCAGAGAACTCTTGGTAAAAACAACAACATGGACTTCAATGTGGGAATAACCTGCATCATGGGGAAGAAACAATCCCCACATAATCCTGGCTAGAACATAGTCCACATTGTCAGACATAGGAGAAAACTGATTCTCAATTGACGGGATTTGAGCATCATCCCGTGCCAGAACCGAAAGGAGTCTTGGCGGAGACATGGTCCACATTGCTAGAGGACAAAAAGGGTGATTCTCAGTTGACAGGGCATAAGCATGATCCTGGGTCGGAACCAAAGAGAGTTATGGCGGGGACATACCACACCACTAGAGGAAATAAAGAGTGATTCTCAACGAATGGAATATAAGCATGATCCTAGGCCGGAACCAAATAGAGTCATGAAGGGAGATACCACACCGCCAAAGGATAAAGTCGTAAACAGATAACTCTAGCTCTCTTAGTGCAACATCTACGGATGGACATCCTCAAATCACGGAAGGACTACAAGAGAGGTCAGGAACTGAGAAAGAGCGTTGTAGCACATTGTCATCTGGTACCAGCCTCTTCCTCGAGGAAAAATTAGCACCGATATGAGCTGCTACAATGAAAGGGTTGCTACATGCACAACTCCTCCTTTTCAAAGAAAAACATGAAGTAAATGTTCAACAAGGGTGTGGTACGCACAACTGAGGACAGTGGCAAAAGGACTCACAATTTGGGGGCCAAAGATACCACCTGAAGTGGAATCAAAATAGATATAGAAATCTAAAGCAGAACATGCTGTTCAATTTGCAGCAACCTATTCCTACTATTCTAATGAGAACATGGAGGGAAAGCCAAGATAGAATTCACAACGGTGACAGTAGTGGAACCTCAAGGGAACTGGAACAGAAAGAAAGCCAAGATAGAATTCACAACGGTGACAGTAGTAACAAACCTACTGGTAGCAAAATACTCACCTACCTATGGTAGGGAGATCCATGAGAACATGGAGGGATGGGGCTAGAAAAGATCGCCAGGTGCTGTGGCGCATCGCTATCGATCGTCGGCCTCTTTTTGCAAAATAAGTGGGAGCATTAAGAGCTACTACAGCAAAAATTGCTCAATATGCATTCTCTCCTTTTAAGGGGGAGGGCACAGAGCGAACGCCTCAGAGGGCGTAGGATCATGTAAGGTAATCCCACAGGGTTGCTCAAACAAACTGAAGGTTATGACGCCCTTAGGAGCACAGAAAGCGCTTTGGGAGAAGGGAAAGGGTTCCCTAGCAGTAGCAATCATATCCATCTTCTTGCTCTTCTGCGTAGTGGAGTAAAAAGGGCCAATGATCGAAAACCGGAAAAGGTTATGAAACTAATCAAAAAAATACAATGACATTGATGCATGTGATAATGCGACAACCAAACTGTCGAGGGTGAGAAAGGGACAGAATGCATCGAGTTGCTACCTCTAGCACCTAACACATAGACTAAAAACTAAGGTCTCAAAAAAGGCTCAACTGTGACTCAAAGGAAGAGAACCATGTCACAATAATATGAGCAAAACTCCAAGTATGGAGAGAGGCTATAACCCCAAAAAGCAAAACTCCAAGTATGGAGAGAGAGACTCATCCCCAGTGGAGTCGCCAAATTTATTTCATTCATTTTTCTCTTTTTTATTTTAAAAGCAGTTGTCACCTTGTCAATCATCGTATACTTCCCCCATTTGAATAAATCTTCCTCCCGAACCATATAGATGATTCGGAGAAGAGAGGAACCGAATAAGAAGGGACATATGACAAAGAGAAAAACAAGAGAAAAAGTAAAACGTGGATAGTCTACATGCGCTAAACCTCACAAGGATATGTTAAGAATGTCTACCCAAATAAATTTGGACGGAAGCACCTTACACCAATATCCACGAAAAAAGTATCTACGAAGGCTACCCATAACTAGAGTGTCAGGTGTATGTACCTGTTCTAGGGTCAAGAGCACTCCCAAAGGAACGTGTTCCTACTGGTTAATTATGACTTGAGGGATACCAAAAAATACTCTTGATAAAAGGAGTTTCTCTTCATATTATCATGGATCTAGCATATAGGCAATCAAAGGAAGGTTATACCATGTGTGAACAGTCACAATGCTTCAAAGCTAATGTTAAACCATCAAGCAGAGAGAGAGAGTCTCTCACATCCCAAATGGGTAGCTGCTCATCAGCACATGAGGCCCATAGAATAACCTAAATCATCTTGACAGGGATATCCCAACACGTCAAAGCACGTCCGGGCCATATAGGCAGAGGATAAATTGTCATATCTCGAATGCGCGGAAGCTCATCAGTATTGGGCCGTTCAGATGATATCAACGAAGTCAATGAGTGATAGGGCTTAAAGAGGCTCAATAAAAAGGAAGTTAGAGTGATCCTAAAAGGTAGAGCTAACTGGGTCGAGGTACCACAAACCCGTCATACACACCTACTAGGACCCTAAGTCTACCTGGTCGTGAAGGTAATTGCCCAACACATCCTGAAATCCCTGGTCAGCAATTCGTGAATTGCATCATTCATGAGAACCTCGGTAGCCCTAAGGTTAAAGGAAGGAAACTCTATTCTATGACTACAAGCTGGAGCTCCAAGATGTGGGACTTATACCTGCCGAAATAGTAAGGATGCCTCAGAAAAAAAAGGGAAGTGGAGGTTCAGCTACGAAGCTGGAAATGCTCCAAAAAAAGGACTTATATCTCATCTGGGTTGAGGAGCCTTCTAACATTCTAGGTGCACTAGACAACCAGCTATAAAAGGGTATGATGGGCCAGTCAAGTTGGAGAAGCACGGGGACTCCTCCTTGGGACATGCAAATATGAATGTAGTTATCTAGAGCGATCCTAAATATTGTGGAGGTCCTATTAATATATGCAAGAAAGTAAAAGTTGCAATTTTTAGATCCTAAATGTTTTAATGCTAAATTTTAACTATCTTGAATATTTTATTTAAGATTTTATAGAAATTTAGGAATTTAAATCCTAAAGAGCCTATGTTATATCATGAAATCCTAGATAAATCATAGAAGGAAATAAAGAAAACACATGCAAGTGCAGACATGCAACATGATGCAAAAGATAAAATAAGATAAATTAAAAAAATAAACAGGCCGGTGCCGCTGAGTTGGCAACATATCCCAAAAAAGAAAAAAGGTGATCGGACTCCGCATATACAAGTCCAGTCCTAATTCTATACATCAATATAAAATGCATAATTAAGATACGAGGCACGAGCATCTGCAACTAGTCCCCTCCACGTTGTTCCCACGCTGAACTCTCGGAACTCGTGCCCATATCTTATTTTTGCTACAGGACTCTCCTTGACTATAAAAAGTACATAAGAAAAATAAAAGACTCAATCTTGCATGAAAAACAAGTGTCAGTAGAAAAACTCACATGCATATAACGTATCATGAGCCATGCCTTAAAAGTGAGGGAACTAATAGCACATGCAAGTAAATTGTTAGAAATCATTACTTGCTCCCCCATAGCGGTACCTGTGTGTGTGAAAATAAATAGGCATGGCTCCCTGCAAAAAAAATGCCCTAACAAACTACCACACATATGCAGCATGCAGTCACATCCTCTAACTTACTACCACACATATGCAACATGTAGTCGCACCACAAATACAATACAAAAGAAAGATACTTGGCTAGGGCAACCAATCCAACAAAGAACAATACCCAAGTATCAAAAAGACTATCTAGCTCCCTAAATCCTAGCCTAGCACACCATCTAACGAAAGGTGAGTCAGCCTAGTATCTAAGTGAGGGTAAGTCTAGGTATAGTATGACTTTGACGGAGTCGTCATATCGGCCCCATCCTAAAGATCCAAAGGATCTAAAGAGTGTCACGAATAATGGCCGCACGAGTTAGATCTATTAGATCTTTAGTACAGTTATACTCGTGTCAATCTTGATGACTTAACTTGCATTGTTCACTGGGATCAACCAAGCAAGCGATGCTCGTTAAGGCATTAAAACCAAAACAGGGTCACTCTCCTAACAAACCTGTCTTGCTATCCATGCAAACATGCAAATGTAAATGCTAATGCAAGCAAATCAAAACATATAAGTAGTGATAAAGAGTATCCCATGAAGGTAGTGACTCGAAGGATTGGCCATGTCGTAGCGGCAGGGGCCCATAAAGAGGATATGTAAGTAAGGCAGTGACCCAAAGGTGGGCATGCCATGGCGGCAGTGGCCCAAAAAGAGGGTATATCGATAAGGCAGTGACTCAAAGGTAGGCATGTCGTAGAGGCAAGAGCCAAAAAAGAGAGTATGCCAGTAAGGCAGTGACCCAGAGGTAGGCATGCCGTAGCGGCAGGGCCCGAAAAGAGGGTATGCCGGTAAGGCAGTGATCTAAAAGAATGCAACTCAAGTAGATGATATTGATCATGCAGACAAACATATACATGCACATACACAACATGCAAAGGAGCAAGTGGTAGGTCTATTGGGATTGAGCATCCGATCAAACTAAAGTCGTGTGACCGGGATGGGGTAGTAGGCTGAAACACAAGTGATGTGACCGGTTCGAGATAACAGACCGAGGCACACATGGTGACAACTGGTCTGGAACAACCGATCGAGTCACAAGTGGTGTAGGTGCAAGTGCAAGTGCGAGTGTGATATATAACATACAACATGTAACATGCAAGACATGCACATGCAAATAATGAGGTGCATATGACCACATAAGATAGCGAGCCATGCTCTTACTAACGACCTCACTGGGCAAACTTAGGGTTTAGGCCCTTGGATATGCAGCACCGCCGGCTCTTACTTTGGTGACAAAATGTGAGAAGTTTCTCCACGGATCTCCAAGGGGGAAACTCTCCACGGTGTTACAAGATAAGCTAACTACAAACCTTTTCCCATTTTATGAACTCCTTTAGACTTTGCAAAGCGAGACAGCTACAAAGCTTCTCTCGCGTTGTCAAATCCTACCTCCCAACTTCTCCTAGTAAAGCTGGGAAACCCAAAGCAAGGGGAGCGAGGGACTCCGACCCATCGAGACTTGTGCTAAAACTCATAACAAAAAGGAGACACTCGGCTCTACCGGGGGTGTTTGGTTACGTAGGAAATATCTTAACATAAAGGCCCACTCTAGGAAAACCAACAATCTATCAAGCAAGCACGTCATCGCGCCGACCCACGCCAGCACAACACTCCGTGTGGGCAATCAGACTCATGCACGTAGACACCACTAAAACCTAGGGCCATCTAGAAGTTTAGGGGCTCTCACCACCGCGAAGGTTGTAGAAGTATTATGTTTATGCTGAAGGAAAACCCACGTTTTCAGCGAACCCCAGCGGTGCTCCAGTCCGTGCGCCAATTGACTCACAGATCATGCACGAAATAATAAAATAGGCAATGAGAGACACAAAGTACCCAAAATAAATGATAAAATTATATTAAATGGTGAACAACACATATACCTTCGTAGTAAGGGTCGCTCGATAATGGTGAAAAGGGGAACCCACAAGGATGTCAGCGGGAAGGAGCTTCAGCAGAGGCCTTCCAATCGTAGTGGAAGACCCTCACACTTACTCAAACAGTGATGTTGCTTGCGGCACGATGATATGAAAGTTCTTCATCAAAGTATCTGATTGTCGGAAAGGTAGGGTAGTGAGGTGGAGTACTTAGCTCGCCGGCTATGCGCACCGGGAGTGAATAAAACACAGAGGAGAGCCCAAAATATGTCGTTCTCCTCGCTAATTTTCTCCAACAAAAATATGCTGCCTGTGAATCACAAGGACAGCGAGGAGGAAGAGATCTCGCGAATGAGAAAGAGGAAGCTCGCGGTGGCTGACCAAAAGTGGAATAAATCGATGAGGGAGGAACTCTGACAGGGGACACCACGGTTCAGACAGTCTAGAAGCACATACGGCTGGCGAGGAGGAGGAACGACCATGAGAGATGGAGATTCGACTACCTTTTTTATACATTTGGTGAGAGGAAGCTTTTCGGCCGTAGAGGAGGGCTGGAGCGGCAGCCCCAGTGGTGGAGGCGGGATCTGACAGTGGCAATCCGATCTGACTGGTGAGAAAGGGGTGAAGTACGGCTGTCTGGTGTGCAGTTTTGCAAAGAGACAAAGTATCGTGAAGGGAGGAGTTAGTCTGTGTTGCGATCTAGAGGAGAGAGGAAGGCGGCAGCGTGCATTACTTTTTTTAAAAGGATAATATATATATATATATATATATATATATATATATATATATATATATATATATATATATATATATATATATATATNTATATATATATATATATATATATATATATATATATATATTAATGAAAGGAGCATTATACGGCTCCCTACATGTTAAATATCAAAAGTCTTACAAAGATTACTAAAAGGAGGAGGGGTTTTCAGACAAAGGGAGGGAGCCCAATCCTCAACAGTTTCCAAAAGTTACAAAATAAGAGAAAAGGAAAAAAGTAGTAAACAAAATGCATTACTTCTCTTTAAGTGGCCTTGGTTTGACTCTGATGTGGGGGATCCTCAGCTTGTCACCATGAAGTTGGAGGGCTAGGGGGTAGGAGGTATGGTATCAATAGAAATAGAGTTGGCAAAGGTTCCTTATCTGGCCAACCAATTGGCAGGTTGGTTACCTTCTCTGTAGATAAAGGACATATGGATTGTGAGATTTTTTTTAGAGACTGCCAATTTTTTTCTTCCAATGCAGATGATGCCATGAGCAGGGCTTATCAGAGCTCAGCAAAGAGAGGAGCTGTGAAGAGTCAACCACAATCCATACTTTCTGCCAAGATGCATTTTTTGCAAGAGTAAGGGCCTAGTAGATAGAAATAAGCTCAGCTTCAAGGGCATCAATAGCCACAGTGGGGGCATGGAAGAAAAGTAGACAGTTACTGGTGGAGTTTATGAAAAGAGTAAGGGCCTATTTAGAGAAGCTGCCATCAGTGTTTATTTTCATGGTTTGAGTATCAGAAGGGTTCCAAATGACAGTCTCAATTCTGTTATGATTGATAGTGTTATTGGTTTGGGCCATATTTAAGCTAGGGCAGTTCTTAAGCTGAGCAATTTTTTTTAGATAGGCAACACAGTTTCTGGTTAACTTGTTGTGTTGGATACTCTTATCATCATGTTTGTTGTTGTTCCTCCCCATCCACAAGAACCAAGCCACAATGAAGGGGATAGACTCCTCTTGTGTACTTCTCCAGCTATACCAACCAGCATAAAGACTGGTCCAGTCCTTGTCCAAAAGGTCCTTCTTCGTCCCATAAAGGAGCTCTTTCCACACCTCTTGTGCAAATTCACATTTGAAAAATAGGTGGTGAATGTTCTCCTCACTTTTTAGACAAAGACAACATCTAGAGGGTCCTCTTAAGCCTTTGAGTTTGAGAATATCATCAGTGGGCAATAGGTTGTTGAAAAATTTCCAGCAAAAGAAAGAAATGGAGGGACATAGGAATCTATTCCAGATGGCCACACCCCAATTGACCTTTTCCCAGAGATTTAACTTGGCATAAATTGCTTTGGTTAAGCTTTGGTTGATGAAACTTTGCCAAATAATCTTATCCTTTTTGTCTTTAGCAAACACAATTCCAGTGACTAGAGATAAGTGAGGCTCTTGAATGATAGATTGGAGCTTAGGAACATCCCAGGAGTCCCCATCCCAAAAGTCACAAACTAGGTGCTGAGGGTTGAAATCAGGAGGGGGGACCTAAATCCAATCTTTAGGGCACCAGTTGTCAAGCCAGAAGTTCACTTTACCATTCCCCAAATCCCAAATGTACATGTCTTCAGCTTGTTCTCTGAATTTCAGCATATTTGTCCAAATTTTGTAGTCTCCCGATTTTCTAGAGATAAGAGAGGGGTGATTGCCCGTGCAATACTTACCATGCATGAATTTTGCCCACAAGGAAGTTTGAGCTCTAAAATTAATCCACATCTTGCAGAAGTTAATGTTTACAACTTGTTGGAGCTCCTTGAACCCAAGCCCACCAGCTGAGATGAGTTTGGCAACCTTCTGCCAAGAAGCCCAATGTAACTGCTTTCTTTGACTAGCCCATAAAAATTTGTTAAAAGCTCTCTCCAACTGTATTTGGGTGCTTTTCTTGAGATAGTTGGTTTGGAGGATATAAGAGGGGAAGGTTGTCGGGATACTTTTCAGAAGGGTGATCCTTCCCCCGTTGGACAAGAAGGAATAAGACTAACTGGATAGAGTTCTCTGAATTTTCTGTAGGATCTCATCAAATTGGGTCAACTTTGATGTGCCTCTAATGGGTTGAATTCTAAGATACCTTACAGGTTCCCTAGCAGTAGAGAAGCCAGTGTAATTGGAGATCCAGTGCTTAGTAGTGGGAGAAGTCCTCTTGTTAAATATGAGCTGGCATTTAGTGGGACAGAATTCCATACCAGATTGTTGCTGAAAATGTTGTATGCATTTATAAACCTTCTTCACAGCTAGTTTATGAACATTGGAGAATACCATAATGTCATCAGCATACGTGAGATGAGAGATAGCTAAAATGGATCTATGGTGAAATCTGGAATATTGATTGGTTAGTATGTTCCTGTCAAGCATTCTAGAAAAGTAATCCATAGCAATAAAAAAGATAGTGGGAGAGAGTGGATCACCTTGCTTTAGACCTCTAGAAGCAGTGAAAGTCCCCTGGAGTTGGCCATTGATAAGGATGGAGTAGTTATTATTGGTAAGCCATCTTTGAATAAGATTTCTAAAATTTGGTTGAAAGCCCCTAGCTGTGAGCATACCCAAGATGAAGTTCCAGTCAATGGTGTCATAGGCCTTCTTAATGTCTAATTTATAAATGAGGTTTCCTCCTCTACTGATTTTATCAAGATCCAAAGTGAGTTCCTATGCCAGCAGCACATTATCATTAATAAATCTACCTTTAATAAAGGCAGTTTGGTTAGGGCATATAATTTTGTCCAAGTGAGGTTGCAGCCTTCTCACAATAATCTTGCTAATGAGTTTGCTGATGACAGAAGTCAGGCTTATAGGCCTGTAGTGATCCTAAGTTTTCTGTAATTCCCCTTTAGGGATGAGCACAATGGAAGTGTTTCTGAAATAGTTTGGTAGGTTTACTCCTTTAAAGAAGCTCACAATTGCCTCAACCACCTCACCCTTGATGATGTTCCAAGTTTTTTTGTAGAAGTCAGATGTAAAACCATCAGGGCCAGTTGCCTTAGAGCTGTCAATACTTCTTAAAGCATCCCAAATTTCCACAACAGAAGGAGGTTCAGTGAGGTTAAGCTGACCAGTGTAGTTGGATTCTTCAATAAAGTAATCTTCATAATCAGTAATGAGTTCAGTAGAAGAGTTCAGAATAGAGTTGTAGAAATTAACAACATCCTTAGCAATAAGTTCTTTATCATTCAGCCACCTGGTGTTGCATTTCCTCTTATAACTTATGTAGGCATGGTAAAACTTAGTGTTTCTGTCCCCTTCAGAGAAACCCCTTATAGAGGCTTTTTGTTTAAGCATCAGATTCTGAATATCAATTGCTTTAATCAAATTTGACTGGGCAGTCAACAGATCAGTATCAGTGGCAAGATTATTTTGAGCAACAGCCTCAAGTCTCTCAACCTCTTTTTCAGCAGAAAGCACATTGGAGAGTACATTTCCAAAAGTTTCCCAACCCCATCTCCTCAAGGCTTTGCTGGTTTTCTAATGCAGAAGGCTAAGTTTAATAAAAGGATCAGGGTGATCAATACCCAACCAGTTTGAGGCAACACAGTTATTAAAAAGGGGCTGGGTGGACCACATGTTTAGGTATCTGAAAAGAGGGTGGGGTAAAGTGGTAACTGGGAAGGTTATGGAGATGAGGAGAGGCCTGTGGTCAGAACAAGTGAGGGCTAGGTGGGTAACAAAAGTAAAAAAGATAGTGTTTCTGCCATAGGTCATTAACTAACATTCTGTCAAATCTTTCCCATATAATACCCCTCTTCTAAGTGAACTTAGGGCCCTGGTACCCCAAGTCAAATAAACCAGCTTGTTGTATTTGATCATTGAAATAAGTCAGTTTAGACAAATTTGGAGGTCTTCCTCCAGACTTCTCAGTTGCATAAGAGATGCAATTAAAATCTCCCCCCACTATCCAAGGGGAGTTCATGTTTTGGCTGATGAGATGTAAGCCTTCCCATAATTCCTGTCTATCAGCTTTCAGACTGCCAGTATAAACAAAAGTGGCATACTCCAAATGTCCTTGTACAAGAAGGGAGAGATGTATGAACTGATGATGGTCAATGATTGTGCTTTATTGAATTTCTTTCCTACACAAGAACCAAATTTTATTATTTTTGCTGGCATAATGTGAGAAACTAGGGAATCTTTGGAGAATTCTCTAAGAATTATGATGAACCAATGGTTCAAGTATAGTAAAGCACCACAACTTATGTTTTTTGTTGAGATAGATCAGTCTTTTTAAAGACTGAGGATGGGCAATGCCCCTGATATTCCAACAAAGCATATTAATCATTGGGGGGATTATTATTGTGAGGGGAAGGTTGAGATCTTGATTTGGTCCTTTCTTCTAGAAGGATGAGGTCCCCCCAATTTCAAAGTTTTTATGAATCCAATGTTACCCTCTCTTAATTTCCGTACTTCAGACTGGCCCTTCTTCTTCTTTTTGGATTTTTGTGTTTTCCATTCCTCTTCCAACAGGTGCTTTATCTCTGCTATATCCTTCATCTAAGGGGCTTCTATTCCTAGAGTAGTTTGTTGGGTATTCTCTTTTTGTTGCACCACCTCATCATCTAAAGAGATAGATGGGGGTGTTTGAATAATTATGTGGTTTACCTCCTCCCTGAAAAAGTCTGGGGGAAGTATCTGGGGTCTGTGGAGACAAGAGGAGTAGTAGAGCTTTTAGGTGTTTCCAGCATATCATTCAGATTCCCAGTAGGAGGGTGGTCTACACCAATTAAGCCTTCTGGGGAAATAGGCCGGTTGTGCCTTTCTTGATTTGTCATTGTCTTCTTTGGGGGAGGGTGGAGCCTAAAGCATCTGTCTTTACTGTGGCCAAACATCCTGCAGTGATGGAAATAGTATGTCTTCTGTTCAAGCTTCACAGTTTGCCAGAAACCCTCCCTGTCATTGCCAATCCAAATTCTATTGATTTCAAGGAGAGTAACATCTCTCTCAATGAGAATTCTGGCTAGGACAGGTCTGGCTTTATTGTAGGTAGGAGCATCCACTTTCATAGGTCTCCCTATAGCACATGCTATATTAAACAATGCATTAAGATTGAAGTACTGGATTGGGAGGCCAGGTAGTTTAAACCATAGAGAAACTATAAGAGGTTCCTTACTAGGGTCAAAATCAGGATCCCATTTCAGAATTTTCATTGTGGTGCCTCCAATTTGGATGGCTTGTTTTGCAAAGAGTCTAGTATAGTCTTCCTCTCCAGAGAGTTGTATAAGTAGGTGTCTTCCATCAAAAATTCTAATTTGCCAATCACCATTAAATTTCAGAGATTCAAAGTAGTTTCTGACTAAGTCCATCTTAGGGTGGCCAAGAAGAAATTTCCCCACCAAGGTAAATTTAACTTGGTCATTGAGATTAGTAATTTCTTGAGGTGAGGAATAGACAGCAGGTTCTCCATCCTTGGCACCAGAGGGATGAATGCAAGGGCTGTTGCCCTTTCCTGCTGCATTGTCATGAAATTTCTGGGGGAATATTAAATGTTCAGGATCATTGAGGGAGGCAGTAGATTTGCCAACCACACCAGTATAAGTAACTTTTGCCCATTGAACATCAGTGTCTAAGTCGATAGGAGTAGCCATACTCCCAAGAAACACTGACCAAGGGACAAAGAGTTAAGAAACCAAAGAAAAGTAGAATCAAATCCAGGCAGAACAGGTCCACCTGTTAGCAACCTCAAACACAGCAGTGCCCAACACTAGGAAAGGGAGGGAGGCCACCACAAAAGCAAAAGAGTGCCAAGAAATAACAAATAAAACCAAAGAAGATAGGAATGAAGAAAGTCTCCAATGGAATAGTAAAAGCCACCAGCCAGGAAAAACCAATGAAACAGTAAAAGAACCACCACAGCCTAAGAAAGGAGTGATGGAGATAAACCTCAAAGTGTAGGAGGAGGAGAAAAAAGCACCCTGAAGAAAGAAATAGCCAGACCTCCCTCAGGAAAACCTCGAGCAGCTCACCATGCTGCTAGAAACCCTAGAAGAGCACTTCCCTCCTCAGCCGTCAGCATCCTGTATATATATATATATATATATATATATATATATAATATTATTATTATTATCTCTCCACATTTTTTTTGCCAAATATACCCTCACATCAAAATGAGCATCCTCCGTATGCAAAATCGACATTCCGAATGCACTGATGTGGTCCGTTTCATCGTTCAGTGTCGTTCGAATCACTTTTTCGGCAAACAAGTCTAAAATGATAATTTGCACATTTTTAGCCCGTATTCGAAGCGTTAACGACATGGACACCTTTCTTAGGTAATATCGACGTTCCAGACACACATGACATAAAAAATTGATGCCAATAGTAGAATCACATTAAGTGGAAGCTTGAGATCTCAAAGCTGTAGAACTACTAGAAAATCCTCCTCTCTAGCCAAAAAAGGAATAATGTGAATAAGATTTCACATTCATACTGATAATGGGCTTAAGAGGTTACAAGATCTCTTCCCAGCTATCAAATCAAACTCCAATCTTCTTGCATAAAGAAAAGATTAAGGATGCAAATCTCAAACCTGTAGTAGTAGTGGCAACGGCAGAACTAGTAATGACATTATAAATAAAGCTCCAATGTGGATGGGCTTAAACTGCTAGACACAAAAGTTCAAAGTTGCTTAGTCACTGTTCTCTTCACTAAGATGATTGGTAGGTAGCAGACGAGCATAAATGAAATAATATCATGCCTTTGCAGTGGCATCCAACTTCAAAGTCGAAAAGTTAACTCTCCTTTCATTTGTAATTTTCTAAAGCCCTCTCCCCGTAGTCAAAGATGAAAAGATCTCATCTAGATCCTTCTCAGTAGGACTATAGTTTGAATAAAAACATAAAGTGCTCAGGGACAAATGATAAAACTGAGTTATTAACTTAATTTGAAAAGGTATGACTCCTTCATCGGTAGCTTCAGGGAGATTCACATAGAACTCCCGCACCATGGAAATTACTTCTATGACTGAAAAACAACAGAACTGCTCCCACTGGCGATGAACAATAAGATCTTCTATAGCTCCTCCTAAACTTTTAAAACAACACTCAGGAATCAACTTCCTTGATTGTAATGCATCACTGTATTGATCCTGAGCTCTAGCACTAAAAAACTTGCTTGAATCGAATTGGGACTTTCCCTTACTCCTCTACATTCATGGTGCCATTTCTAAATAAATATATATAATTCACAAAAAATTCCAAATTCAACTCTAAATCATTAAAATTAACTCCTAAAAGCTTAAACTACCAAATCAATGTATTTTCTATAGATTTTTCTCAAATTTTCACCATGAATAGTGATTTTCGGGTAGCTCAAGAATGTGCTCAAAATACATTGTGGAAATAATAAAATTTTTACATATAAGTGAAGCTCTTACCTCAAGAATATCAAATCTAGTAATTTTTGCTCCAAACCACCAAGAAATCTCCAAAATAGGTGAGCTCTAACTTCAAAATCATGAAAACCCGAGGAATAAGTTGAAGGTGAGGTGAAAAAATGGTGATTTTAGACCAAATTGTCACTTAAAATCATTCACAAACTGGTTTACTTGAACCGGAGCTTAAGCGCGAATGGTTTGGCGCTTAGGCGCCCGTCTCTCAGTTTAGGCAGCGCTAAAGTGCGGGGTCTTGGCGCTTATGCACTAGTGTACAAATTTTGATTTTTTCAATTTAAGTGAAATGCACTCTTAGCCTAAGTCAACCAACCCTAAATGGTCTCATAACTCTTTAATAACTATTTTCTTCCCTTTCAACTCTCCTCTTACTCAAGATTCACCAATCTTAACTAATTCGATTCAACGCTAAATAACACAAAATTTCACACAAACAAACACTTATATTCTTTTACGAACAATTACAAACATTTTTAATTCATAGATTCTCCATCGAAATAATCTTGGATGAGAAAATTCCTAAACGCAATCACTAAAGAATCATCACATTAATTACGTACTAAACACACTTAACATTAACATTCAAACACTAAACACACAAACACTACACCATGAACTTAATTATGCTCTCCATTCGGTGGAATGAATCCTGGCATATTATTAGTCTCTCCTTCAGCATTTGAAATGTAATTCTGAAAGAACGGACGATGGTTAATAACTCTAGTTGAATTTTCTTCAATTTATTTGTTCTTCAAATATATAGCCTTGTCTGCTTCCTTTATAAAATTTGTATGGTTAAACTACATCATATATTTCCATCCCATATGATCCAAATGTGTGTTAACTTCCATCACTTTTTCTTCAATTAAAGCCACCTCAGCCTCAATTTTAGTGATTTTCTCTGTTATCCCTTCGATACTAATAGCTAGGAAACTGTTACATAACTTTTGCGCACTCTAACTAAAAAAATTCTTTCTCATTGCCTCCTCCTTTTTCTTCAAATCATTCTCCCAAGATGACATTTTTCCAAAACTCTCATTTTTCATTTAAGATTTAGGAATTGATTTGTGGTAAATATTTACAGGCTCCAAACTCTCCTATAACTCCTAGGCACGTTCTAGAATTGCTATCCCACGTTAAACCCAACCAAATCACGGT
This sequence comes from Phalaenopsis hybrid cultivar, assembly GCA_002079205.1. Lineage (NCBI taxonomy): Eukaryota > Viridiplantae > Streptophyta > Magnoliopsida > Asparagales > Orchidaceae > Phalaenopsis > Phalaenopsis hybrid cultivar. The sequence goes on from JXCR01147682.1 coordinate 422,858, forward strand.
TAAAACTTCTATAAACTGAAATTCACACATGTTTTTTAACTACTGCACTTAAGTGTCAGTGCTCAATTTAGCACAGGTCAATTTAACGTCCAAATACTTGTTCTAACATGTCTATATCATCTTTTAAGGTTTTAGAATAAAAACTAACTCATTATATAGTCAAAATACTACCAAAATTTTCTAAATCAAACACAACAACATAATAATCAAATATAACACACAAATAACTATGGGTTGCCTCCCACAGAGTGCTTGGTTTAACATCATCAGTCCGACGTAACCACTGCTTATTCGGGTTGACCCAACATCATAAAATAATTTAATTTAAGTCGGTCACCTAAAAAGTAGGATTTCAGCATGTGACCATTCACTTTAAATATTTTTTTCCATAGGGATAAACTTTCATCACAACAAATGGGCCCATCCACTTGTACTTAAGTTTGTCTCAAAATAATCTTAAACTTGCATTATAGAGCAAAACTTGTTGCCCTCGTTGAAAATTGTTAGTCAGAATTCTTCAATCATGCCACATTTTCATCCTCTCTTTGTAAATCTTAACATTTTCATAAGATTCATTCCTTATCTCGTAAAGTTCATTCAATTGCAATATCCTTTTCTCACTAGCATATTTTAAATTATAATTAAATTCTTTATTAGTTCAATATGCTTTATGCTCAAGTTTAACTGGTAAGTGACATGCTTTCCCAAATATTTGCTTATATGTGGATATTCCTATAGGAGTTCTGTATATAGTCCTATAAGCCCATAAATCATAGTTAAGTTTGACTGACCAATCCATTTTGGTTAGATTTACAAATTTTTCTAATATTCTTTTAATTTCTTGATTGGATAATTCAGCCAAAGAACTTGTCCGAGGATGATAAGCAGTAGCAATTCTATGTTTAATATGACATTTCTTTAATAACTTCTCCATTATTACATTTCCAAAATGATTCCCCCTGTCAGTTAGGATTACTCTCACCATTCCAAATCTATAAAATATGTTTATTCTTAAAAACTTTGCAACACTTTAAGCATCCCATCGAGGTAAAGCAATAACTTATATTCATTTGAATACATAGTCTACTGCTAACAATATATATAAATTTCTCAAAGATGGTATAAATGGTCTCATGAAATCTAATTCCCAAACATCAAATATCTCAACTTTTAACACATAATTGAGGGGCATCTCATTCCTCTAAGAAATATTGCTTAATTGTTGACATCGACCACAAGTTTTGATATAAATGTTAACATCTCTACAGATTGTAGGCCAATAAAATCCAGATTATAAAATTTTATATGTTATTTTATCAACTCCAAAATATCCTCCAAAATCATAATTATGAAATTTTTGGATAATTTCATAAGTTTCTTCTAAAGGCACACATCTTCGAATAATAATTTTCCTTATTTATACAAAAAAGGGTCATCCCAAAAATAAGTTTTAGCTTCAGATAAAAATATCTTTTTTTGTTGGTATGTCATTCCATAGGGTATAATATCACTAATAATGAAATTCACAATGTTGACATACGACGGAACACATCACTCATTAACATTGAATAATTCTTCAACTGGAAAATGTTCATTAATCTCTTTTTCAAAACAGAGTGTTTTCTCTAATTCAAGTTTGGATAGATGATCAGCAATTTGATTCTTAGTTCCTCTCCTATCTATTATTTCAAAGTTAAATTCTTACAAAAGAAGAATCCATCTTATAAGTCTAGGTTTTGCATCATTCTTCTTCATTAATTACTTAATAGTAGAATGCACAATACATTTAGTTCAAATTAAGTATGACCTAAATTTATCAAAAGTTTATACTACTGCTAATAACTCTTTCTTAGTTGTGGTATAATTAATTTAAACTTCATTAAGAGTTTTACTAGAATAGTAGATAACCTTGAAAACCTAATCATGCTCTTGTCCTAAAACAACAGCTCCAATAGCATAGTCACTAGCATCACACATTAATTCAAAAAGTTCTTCCCAAACTAGTAAAACTATAATTAGTGCAATGACTAATTTTTATTTTAATAATTCAAAGGATTTTAGGCACTCTTTATCAAAATTAAAAATTACATCTTTGTTAAGAAAATGGCATAGAGGCTTAGCAATTTTTGAAAAATCTTTAATATACCTCTTGTAGAATCCAATTTGTACTACAAGTCTCTTAATTTTTTTCACACTTGTTTGGTCAGGAAAATTAGCGATCACTTGAATTTTTGCAAGGTCTACTTCCATACCATTTTCTGAAATTTGATGTCCCAAAACTATTCCTCCTGCCACCATAAATTGGTATTTTCTCAATTAAGGACTAAAATTGTTTATTCACGATGGTTAATGATACACCTAAAATATATATTATTTTTAGACATACTTTTATACCTATTTTTGATATATTGCGCTTTGTTGGAAGGTATTTGTGTGTTTTTCTTTCAGGTATAAGTAAAAAGGTGAAAAATGCTAAAATGAGTGAAAAAAGATCAAATCTTGAGCAAAAATGCAAAAAAGGTGCAAAAGTATTTTGGCGCCTAAGCCACAGAACTGACACTTAAGCGTCGGTGAAACAAAGAAGGTCATGCCTAAGCGTCAGAGGCCCCGCGCTTAAGCGCTATTGATAGTTACTTACGGGTTAATTCATTTTGACAAATTTTGAAGGGACATTTGAGGCATCTATTGGCTAAAATGGGTGGTTATAAGCACCAAGGATAAAAATATAATTAAAAGACTTGTGAAAGGAGGCATCCCTTAGTAAATACATTGAATTTGGACACATTTTGAAGAGATACCAAGGCACCTCTTGAAAAATTATAAAAGAAGAAAGCTGGGACTTTTAGAAGAGTCTTGAAAAGTTCTTGAAAAGTTGGTGAAAAAGCTTTTGGAGAAGATTTCAGGCACTACAAATTTATTTTTCCTTTTATTTTTAGTTTTATTTTGAGAGTTAAGAATATTGTAAGAGAGAAGAGATTCAAATAAACTTCAAGAGTTTGGTGGAGGATTTGAGATAAGTTTTTATCGTTGTTTTAAACTACTTCTATTTTTAATCGAGATATCTTGTTGGTTTGACAATGATTTCTACTTTTAAACTAAAGTGTCATTTTGTTTTCTCCATGGATTCGGAGCAGTTTTCTTTATCTTTCTCCTTAAAATGATAAGTAATTAATATGTTGAATGGAAGTTGTAGAGAGTATTAATCTTTAATGTTGGAAGAACTTGTGATGATTTAATTCCATGCACTTCATTTACTTCTTGATCTGGCCCTCCTAAATGTTAAAATTTGTTGTGAGAACATGTAAGAACTGGGATGGAATTGTCTCAGTCAAAAATTGGAAAAAAATCATATTTGATTGTATGAATGAGAATATAGTTCATATGATTGAGTGAAAATAAATAGGGAAATAATCTTTGAAGGGTGTAGAGTTAGAGGACTTTAGAGTGACAGGTTAAAGCCCTCAACATGATTTATTATTTTATGTTTTGATATGAGATGTTAGCCCTCAGATGGTCGGAACCAAAGGAACTTTAGAGTGAGAGCTAGTATCTTCCCTATCTAACCGTTCTTCAGAACTATTCAAACTTTAAATTAGCTAATGTTGTTTATAGCATCTCTACTAAGGGTAAAGAATAATATTGCTCCTATTTGGCACAACACAATTTGAATACTTCTACAACAGAATTCTTATACTTATTACTGATTCATGATAAAGAGAAAGATATTTCGTATTCAGTGCTTATCTTTTACATAATCTCAAGTTATCTTTAATAAGTTTTTATTTCATTTTCAAACATTTAAAATACCAAAAAGAGTTTAAATTTTATTAATGTGATAAAACTATAGCTTAAGTATTTGTCTATTTAGAGTAGAAATTTTTTTAATTTAATTATTGCATATTATGAACAATCCTTATGGGTTTGATATTTGAGGCTTAAATCAAAAAGTCCTAAATTACTTGATAACGATATGTATACTTGCATAGTAGCCCAATATATATTAAGTTTAAAATTTAAATTCTTATTTTCTCTAGGATCAAGTTTTTTGTACTGTTGTAAAGTAAGGAAAGATAAGTGAAAATATAATCAAATACATTTTTATACGGTTGCATATAACCAATCGGAATCAAGTTTTTGGCGTCGGTGTCAGGGACTGATTGAAAGAAAATTTATATTTTAGAAAGTCTTATTTAAAATTAAAGAGTTATTGTAGGAATATCTTATTATAGTATTTTATTTATAAAGTAATTTTGTGTGTTTTATTTTTTTATTTTATTGTAGTGTATGCGTAGTTCAGGTTCTGAAAGACTAGTGCCCTACGATTGTGAATTCAAAAGAACTGTTAAATAAAATATAAAAAGTAATAAAATTAAAAAATTTGAAAAACCTAAAAAAATTGCAGAAATGGTAGATCAAAATAATCAAAATACAGAAATTCATCAAGAATTTAGACCATTCAAAGATTATGTCAACCCTACGGTAGATGAACTTCATTGTAGTATTCAAAAACCTAATGTAGTGGCTATTTCATTTGAGCTTAAACCTGTTATTATCCAAATGGTATCAAATAATCAGTTTGTGGGATCACTAACTGAAGATCCAAATTTACACCTTGCAAATTTTCTAGAATTGTGCGCTACATTTAAATATGATGGTGTATCAGATGATTTCATAAGACTTAGATTATTTCCTTTCTCAGTTAGGGATAAAGCTAAGATGTGGTTGAATTTGTTATAACCTGGATCTATCAGAACTTGGGGTGATTAAGCACAAAAATTCCTTATTAAATATTTTACACCATAAAAAACTATGAAGCTTATAAATGATATTACTTCTTTTAATCAGTTTGAGGGGGAATCTCTTTATGAAGCATGGGAACGATTTAAAGATCTCCTTAGAAAGTGTCCACACCATGCTATACTAGATTAGTTAATAATTTAAACTTTTTATAATGGATTAGCTAGGTCTCTTAGATCTATTATCGATGTCGTTGTTGGTGGTTCATTGATGTCATAACCATTTCATTATGCTTATGCTTTAATTAAGGAAATGACTACCAATAATTTTCGAATGCCTTATGAGAGGGTAAATCTTAAAAAAGTAGCCAATATTCATGAATCTTATGTATTTACTATGTTAGCAAATCAAGTTGCTGTAATTTCAAGGAAGTTAGACCAATTTGGAATGACTTTTTCTCAACCAATTTCCATGATTGAAGAGAATTCAATAGGCCAAATGGTAGATTTTCAAACATTATTAGAAACTTTGAATGTTATAAATAACAAGCCAAATAACCCATATTCAAATTATTATAACCCAGGTTGGAAGAACCATCCTAATAGTAACCAACAATGGGGGAATAACCAAGTAAACCCATTGGGAAACTCGAACAACCAAGGGAATAATAGTAATAGATCTACCTATCCTCTAGGTTTTAAAAATAATCCATAATTTAAGGAAATATGTTATCTATAGAAGAAGTGGTGTTACAAATGAGAAACCAGTTAACAAGTCAATGAGCTATAATTAGAATTATTGAGAATTAACTTGGACATATTACAAATTCATTAAGTAATAGATCCCAAGGAAAATTTCCTAGTAGTACTAAAAAATCATCCATAAATGTTCTAAACATGATTCAAATGAAGTTCCAAACACTGAAAAATCATCCATAAAAAATGGCCATCATACATCTTTGAAATGTAGCATGTGCGTTACATAATTCAAAGGACATTCTTCTAAAAGGAAATGTACCATGCAAACTGGTAAAAGTTATTTTCTCTTGATCCTTAGGAGCTATTTGTATTAGGTGATAATCACTATATCCATCCAAAAAAAAGTTTATTTATGTTCAGCTTGTTTATCCAGCATTTGATCTAGAATGGGTGGTGGAAAATGATCTTTCCTAGTGGCGAGATTTAATTTTCTATAATCAATGCATATTTTTCATCCTATGACTTTTCTTGTTGGCATTAACTTATTATGTTCATTGAAAGTCACAGTCACCCCTCCTTTCTTTGGAACACAATGAATTGGACTAACCCATGCAATATTTGAAATATGGTACACAATTTCAGCATCTAACCACTTTAAAATTTCATTCTTAACAAATTTTTTTATAATAGGATCAATCTCCTTTGAGGATCAGCCCTGGGTTTGCAGTTCTCTTCCATATGAATTCTATGCATACAAATTAAGGACTGATTCATTTTATATTTTCAATTTTTCATCCAAAAGCTTTCTTGTAACTCTTTAAAGTTTTCATTAAATTCACTTCTTCTTCTATAGTTAATTTTGAGGAAATTATAACAGGTAATATTGAGGAATTACCTAAAAAAACATACTTCAAATGTTCAGGAAGTAACTTCAACTCAAGCTCAGGAGTTTTTTCAATTGATGGACAAAAAAGATTTATCTTTTTTTGTCGTGTCCAAAACTTCAAAACATTCTCGAACATAATTTGAATTTTCCTTATATAAATCTTCATATTGATCTAATTCATCTTCTTGCTCATGTTCCAAATCTTTAATTTCAGTTTTTTCTTTATAAATTGCTTTGAAAAGACAGTCACTTAAATATCTTATCACATTCATTCTATAACATTCATCATCTTTACCTTTTGCAGGGTATTCCATTGATTTGAAAAGAATTAAAAATGATTGTTTGATCATTGACACGTGATACACAAAAAATATATGCATTTTTTGACGCATATTTTATACCTATTTTTGATGATATTGCACTTTAATAGAAGGAATTTTGATGTTCTCTTGCAGATTATTGATTTTTAGGGCTTAAAGCAAAAAAAAAAGCAAAAAAGGATGAAATTCACCGTCGGTGCTTCTCTTCTTTCTCCTTACTCTGAGATATGGTGAAATGAAGAGATAATATGAATGTGCCAAAATTAAATTGTAAAATAAATTGTGACGATTTTTTAACTCCAAACTTAGTTTACTTTTTGATCTGGCCAATTGAATTGTTAAAATGTGCTGTGAAACATATGATCCAGGAAATAGAGTATGAGTTCTACAACAGAGTAAGGATCACATTTGATTTCATGAAAGAGAACATTGTTTATGGAATTAAGTGAAAATTAATAGATAAATATTCTTTGTTTGGTGTAGAATTGGAGAAACTTTAGGGTGACAGACTAAAATCTTCAATTCAGTCTTAGTGATTAAAAACTGAAGTGAGAACTAGCCCTCAGAAGAAGGGAAGTGGGAGCTCTGGAGTGAGAGCCGATATCTTCCTAGCCACAGATTTAGGGACTAAAGACTGAGATTAGCCAATGTTTTTTTATGCACTGTATCAGGGTAGAGAATTAAAAATGCTCATATTTGGCACAATATATATTATGAACATTTATCTTATCTCATTTTACCATAGCCTCATTGTAGTGGGAAAGATGTTTTTTTCACGTAAGAATCTTCGTTACATAAATATAGTTAATAGATTAGTATTTACTTAATAGATAAATTTTGCATATTTGATTTGATAATAGTTTAGAAATTTAATTTTAAGTACATCTTAACAATTGAATTAGTGATAGTGATATCAATTGACTTTCTGTGAATTTCCTAGCAAATTTGTCATTTCCAATTTAAACCTTCCCCGTAAGATCGATATTCGGAGCCTAAATAGAAAGTCCATTATTACTTGATAACAATACATATACTAATGTAGAACTTGAATATTAATTGATTATATTTAATTAAATTTTACAAAATCTATCGCAACAAAAAAGTCTGATCAACACTCATAGTTAATTCTCATTTCATGTATAAATCTTCCTTATATAAATCTTCATATTGATCTAATTCATCTTCTTGCTCGTGTTCCAAATCTTTTGTTTCAATTATTTCTTCATAAATTGCTTTGAAATGACATTCACTTAAATATCTTATCACATCCATTCTATAACATTCATCATCTTTACCTTTTGTAGGGTATTTCATTGATTTGGAAATATTAAAGGTAACTATTTGATCATTGATGCAAATAGTTAATTCTTATTTCTACACATCTATCACTGGTCTTCCTGTAGCTAGGAAAGGTCTCCCTAAAATAATAGGTATCTCCTTATCTCCCTATATATCTAGCACAATGAATCCAATAAGAAATATAAATTGATCCACTTTCACTAGGACCTCTTCTATAACTCTTTTAAGATAAGTTATTGAATAATCTGGTAACTGTAGAGCTACAGTAGTAGGGTTTATTTATCCTAATCCTAATCTTTTAAATATTGATAATGGCATAAGGTTGATGTTTGCACCTAAATCACATAAAGCTTTCCTATAAAATATGTCTCCCACTGCACATGGAATTGTGAAGCTACTAGGATCTTTAAGCTTTTCAAGAAGCTTTTTCTCAATTATAGCACTTCACTCCTCACTAAGTGCAACAGTTTCATTATCTTCAAACTTCCTTTTTCTATTAAGAATATCCTTCATAAACTTCACATAGCTTGGCATATGATTTAAGGCTTAAGCAAATGGAATATTAATTGTAAGTTTCTTAAAAATTTCCAAAAATTTTGAAAATTATTTATCCAACTTTTTTTGTTGGAGCCTCAGAGGAAATGGAGGTGGTGGTTTCTTCAAGTCAACTTTAAGTGAAGAAATATGTCTCTCTAAACCTTTTGGAGCGTCCTTTTTTGGTTCTTCAATCTCTTTTCTCTTGACTCCTATTTCTTTTTTAACTCTACCTTCCAATTCTCTTTCGATTCTAAGTTGAACGACTTTTACTTGCCCTTTATTCTGGCCTTTTAGATTTACTTCTATATTACTACAAAGTGTTCTTTGGATCTATTACTAAATGAATTTGTTATTTTTCCGAACTGATTCTCAATATTTCTAATTGTAGCTCCTTAACTTTGTAACTGATTTCTCATTTGTAACACTTCTTTTTCTATAGACAATGTCTTCTCCTTAAATTGTAGATTACTATTAAAACCTAGAGGATAAGTAAGTCTATAATTACTATTCTCTTGGTTGTTCCAGTTTCTCAATGGATTTACTTAGTTGTTCCCCCATTGCTGATTATAACCACCGAGGTATTATTCCAATTAAAGTTGGGATAGTTCTTCCAACCTGGGTTATAATAGTTTGAATATGGGTTATTTTGTTTGTTGTTTATGACATTAAAATTTTCTAATGATGCTTGAGAATCTACCATTTGACCTAATGAATTCTCTTCAATCATGTAAATTGGTTGAGAAAAAATCATTCCAAAGTGATCTAACTTCCTTGAAATTGCAACAACTTAATTTGTTAACATAACAAGAGCATTAGTTTCATGAATATTGGTTACTTTCTTAACATTTCCTCTTTCAGAAGCCATTGAAAATTATTTGTAGTCATTTCTTCAATTAAAGCATAAGCGTCATAAAATGATATTGACATCAATGAACCACCAGTAGCTATATCAATAATAGATCTAAGAGATCCAACTAATCCATTATAAAATGTTTGATGTATTAACCAATAGCATAGTGTGGACACTTTCTTAAGAGTTCTTTAAATCATTCTCATGCTTCATAAATAGATGCCCCTTCAAATTGACAAAAATATGTAATATCATTTCTAAGCTTTGCAATTTTTATGGTAGAAAATATTTAGCAAGGAATTTCTACGCTGAATCACCCCAAGTTTTGATAGATCCAGGTGATAACGAATGTAACCACATCTTAGCCTTATCCCTCAGTTAGAAAAAAAATAATCTAAGTCTTATAGCATCATTTGATACACCATCATACTTAAATGTAGCACACAATTCTAAAAAATTGATAAGATGTAAATTTAGACCTTCAGTTGGTGCTCCCCCAAACTGATTATTTGATACCATTTGGATAATATCAGGTTTAAGCTCAAATGAATTGGCCACTACGGCGGGTTTTTGAATACGACAATGATGTTCATCTACCGTAGGATTTACATAATCTCTTAAAGGTCTAAAATCTTTATCATTTTAATTACTTTGATTTGTCATTTCTTGAAAATTATCAGTAATTTTTAGTTTATTAATTTTTCTAATAGTTCTTTTTAATTCAGAATCATAAGGCACAAGTCCTGTGGAACCTGAACTACGCATACATTACTATAAGCACATAAAATAAAACATAATAAAATAAAAACACACAAACAAGAACTTAATATAAAAACAACACTACAATATTCATATAATAAATTTTAACGTTTAAATAAAACTTCATAAAAATAGAAATTTTGCTTTTTAAAAACCTCTTTATAAACTTTTGGAAATTTTCCTAGGCAACGGCGCCAAAAAGTTGACCCCGAAATTCTATATAGATGTAAAATGAGATGTATGTGATTATATGCTTAATTTCCTTAATAAAGGTTCCTATTTTATAACAAAGCCAAAAACTTGATCCAAAACAAAAGCTAGGTAAATTTTCAACTATGAAGCAAAGAAGAATATAGTTATAATATTTAAATATGAGATACTACGCAAGTATATGTATCGTTATCAAGTAATAGACTTTTGGATTAAGCCCCAAATATCAAACATATAGGGAAAAAATGGCAATATACACTTTAGAAAAAAACAAGAAAGTTTAAATAATAAAAATCCTACTTAGCAAAATATTCTTACTTAAACTTAAGATGCTATAAAAGGAATGAAAATTCGATTCTTTTTTGTAATTTTTTTATAATTGAAAATAAAGTACGCAACTAATTAATTTAACTAAATATATGTAAAATGAAGGCAATAAATGATCCTTAATAATTTCAAAAATACAGTTTTATTTACTTTAAATAACAAAAGCATAACTTCAAACCCTTCATACTAGACATCTTAATTCTAGAATTAACCCTCATTATTAAAAACTTTTACTAAGGTTTTCTACAACTTTCATAAAATAAAAAACATAGTTTTCTAATGTTAACTCTATATGTCGCAGGTTTTGTTAAAAATAATTTTTTAAAATCCAGTTTCCTTAGAACAAATAAGATTTAGTTTAAAAAGAATTTTCTCTCTTCCCCCAAACTTAAAATTTTAAACTAATTTAAAGAAGGAAAGCTCATGAAAAAAGAGAAATTTTTAAAAAATTTAAAATAGGGAAATTAATGCAAATACAAATAGAAAAGATAAGTATTAAGTAGTGATAAATATAAGATTAACATAAATGTCAATAAAAACATAAAATAAACACTACTCTAGAATTTAAATTGGAGCAAAAGATAAACCGTAGAACTAACAATTTAACAAAAACAAAAACAAATTATAAGCATAATCCAAAATAAATACAACTAATTACAAACAAAATAAATTTGAAACATTTAATCTTAGTGATGGAAAGAAAGAAAACAACAAACTACATATCAACAAAATCATCATCACCAACTTCCCATCACCATCACCATCACCATCATCATCATCAACACCATCTCCCAAATCTATATCCTCGTTCATCTCAAAAGGTCGATATGGTGTGAAAGTGGGGCAAGTAAAAAATTCCACAAAATGATCACCCCCCATAAATCTCATCATAGCCTCATTATAAGCAAAATCATACTCAAGCTTCCTCAACATAATATCATTAATGTGGTACATTTGAGACTCAAGGCATTTTACCTGATTCTGTAATGTTATAAGATCTTTTTGTTGAGTCATCATTTTTTCCAAAAGAGAATGCCAAAAAGTAGAATCAAAACAAATGGTCTCAGAGTAAGAGTAGGAGACAAAGTAGAAGTTTAAGTATAAGGTATATTAACTCCAGTCCTAAGTATAGTCCCAAAATGTCTCTCATATTTTTCCAAATTTTTTTTTCCAATGGGTTTATGTGAAGGAAAAGTTTCTTCTCAAGTCTCATGCTTCACCCTAGATCTAGTACACAAAGTAATAATAAGAGCAGAGTGACCCCTAACCACCTGTAGTTCCTCATTTTGAAGAAATAAGCATGTTTATATAAATAAGGGAGCCAATATCAATAGGTTCCTTCAATTGAAGATAGTAGTTTAAAGTGGATCTCTCATGAGTTACCTCATTGAAATAGTTAGTAGGCACTAATTTACCCGATATGAAATAGCTTCAAGCTTGAGAATGAACATTAAGTTCTTAAAAAGAATAGTTTACCCGTCGCCCAATCTTCCAGACTCCATTTCATTCAGTCAAAAATACCAAAATCTCATCCAATTCATCATCAGTGGGACGGAACTCAGAAAGAAGCTGGTAGGAACACTATGCAGTTGGTATGTGTGGTTAATATGAACAGAATTCATATCCACATATTGCCCTCTTACATAGACCAAATCATCTAATTCATCTAGCAGGTTCACATAAATCTCTCAAAAACCTGAAATTACAGATGCAGTAATGAAATAACAAAAGTTTTCCCACTGTCGCTTTAAAATCAAATACTCAATAGTTCTACTAGGACATAGAAAATTGCATTCTATAATCAACTTCTTTGATTTCAGATCAGCATACATGTCCTATGCCCTTGTACTATGAAACTTATCAGAATCAAAAGTTGCTTTTTTCCTTGCCTCTCTTCATTTTAGGAGCCATGATTAATCTAAAAATTTTCAAGGTAAATTCTAAAAATCACAAATTCAACTTTTAAAGGCTCCAGAAAACACAATCTAAACATAAGAATTCATTCAACCATGGATTTCACACTATTTTGATCAAAGTTACAAATTTTCAGCCTAATCCATAATGTGGATCAAATCGATTGTAAAATAAAAACATTTCAAAGCTAAGGTGAAGATCTTACCTATAGATGAAGAAATCCCAAGTTTGGAAGTCTATCTCCAAGCCAATCAAGCACAAAATGAAAGCATAGAGGAGCAAAATGCATAAAAAATAGAGGAAAGAGACGAACAAATGGTGAAAATGGTAAAAACCGTGGGTCCAGGCACTTAAAATGACTCACAAGTTAGTTTGGCACTATAGTGTCGAGCAATGGAACTATAACGCCACTCATACCCATCCAGTTCTAAAAAAAGGAAAATTATTTTTGAAAAGGAAATAAAAAATCTAGGGTGTAGAGGGTTATTTTTCAAATTTTAATAGCCACTATTATAGTTATTGAGTTCTTCTTCATTCCAAAATTTCAAGTTCGCAAATATAAAAGCATAAAGCTACATTTTCACAACACAACACAATTGGTTTTCATATCTTAATTATAAGTTCAATACGTACAACACAACCACAAAGACATCACTAGATGTTCACATAACAAAGACAATACAAACCGCACTACGTTTTAACACAAATATGATAGGCACTCCACATGGAATTACTAACATTAAAAAAAAATATTTATATAAAAACATCCTTTAGGACCACTATTGATCGGTAGTTATATTCTCCATTCCACACACCAAACAGTTTTGATCGTAGTAATGGTAGAAAGGAACACAAGGAAATTCCTTAGCAATTTTCTCGTTGATCCACTTGTTGGTGCTATACATAGTCACTTAACTATCTTGAAAAATGACCAAATTATTGATTTGCAGTTTCAACTGTCAATCCATATGCTCGTAATGGTGAGACAACTTTTCAACCTTTGAATGCAGAAAAGAAATCTCACCTTCAATCTTCTCAAGTTTGTGCATGAGGTGCTCTAGAATTAATGCAAGATATTCATTGAAGTAGGTCTGAGCATCCTTATTGGTCTAAGGGCTAAGTTTGGTTCCATGGTAGTTAAGGTTGATCCTATAACCCTTGAGTAGATTTTGGTGAAGTAAATGGCTAGTTTGGGGCATAAAACCAAGCTTAAACTTACCATGAGAAGGGTAAATCCAAATGGAGAGTTGAGGAGTGGTCACATCCACTTACCAAATTTGCCAAATTTAACTTTGTGATGCACATGGAAGGCTCCATGGGATATGTCATGCTATGTATGATTCCATGGGGAGCTTTCATGCAAAAGGAATTTATGATTTTTGATTCATTTAAATGAGAAAATTCAACATGCCCTATTTTGGTAAGATTCCATGTACATGCATGATATGTTTCATATGATTCCATGATGGGGTACTTCAAATGCCATAAGATGATGAAGAATTGATTCTTTGTCATGTGGGCTCAAATTGAGCTTTTTCAAATTAGTGAAATGGGATTTTTTAAAATGCATATGAAGATGGGCTTTTTAAAATGCATGAAAATTGATTTTGTTCATGAGCCAATCAAATGGGCATGGGTTTAGTTTCAATTGGCCTTGAACTTGTTGAATTTTGATGTAGATTTGGAATTAGGGAAAATAAAATCAATTTAATGGAAGTTGGGGTTTTGGGCCACCTTTAGGGGCGAAACTGTGATTTTGGTTAAAATTGGTCAATTTGGTCAAATTAGGTCCAATAGGTGGTTAGGATTGGTTCAGAGGACATTTGAAGTGATTTGGGAGGTTTTGGGAGTTTTTCCGCCATGAAGGGGATTAGGTAAGTTTGAAAAGTTTTTGGGGAAAATTTGGGATGTTTTGATCAATTTGGAGGGTTTAGAAAGGTTTGACATGATGTTTAGAGAGAATTGCTGATTTGGATCATTTTTTTTATTTTTAGGATTTTAGAGATAATTTGGTAATTTTGGGCATTTTTGGCAAATTTGGGTCAATTTGGAATATTTGAGGTCAATTGAAAAGTGTTGGGGTAGTTTTATGAAATTTTTGTGGAGTTTGGAAATTTTGGGAAATTTTGGGAAATTTTGGCAAAATTTGGTATTTTAGGTAGGTTTAAGGTTTGGTGGTATGATACACCAAAAATATATGCATTTTTATACCCATATTTTATACTTATTTTTTGTCATATTACACTTTAATGGAAGGTATTTTTATGTTTTCTTGCAAGTTGTTGAATTTTAACACTTGAAGCAAAAAAGAAGCAAAAAGAATGAAAATTGGAGCAAAAATGAAGAAGCTGAAATTTTGTTCAGCATTGAAGGCGCCAGAAGCATCGCCAATGGTGTTGTATGACGGAGAGCATGAATTTAATTATGGTACACTGGCGTCGACAGCGCCAGAATGGGCGCCGCCAGTGCCAATGTCGTTTCAGCCCCTATTTCTAGAAGATTTGATAAATTTTGATGTTTTTTGAAGTGTTTTGGAGGCACCTATTGGAGAACTGACTCTAGGCTTTATTTGGGGCCAATCTTGATCAAAAAAGTGACTTCCTGACATTTCATCACCCCAATTAAACCTTCCACGCATCACACATTCTTTCAATTTTCATTCCACAACCATTTAGAGTCTATTGTAATTATAATTTAGAGTTTTGTGGTGAGATTAAGTGTGAACTCTTCTCTAAGAGTGTTGGAGAAGGAGAAAAGTGAGAGATTTCTTCTTCCTACATTTCCTAGAAGAGACTACAAGGGATTTACTTTGAGAAAGAGTTTCAAATAAGTTTTATTTGTTTATTAGTGTTATATGAACATTATTTTAATATGAAATTTGTGTTTTATTGTATCTTTCTCAAAAGTCTGTGTAGTTTACTTTATCTTTCTTCCTACTCTGAGATATGGTGAAATAAAGAGATTATATGGATGTGCCAATATTAAAATATAAAATAAATTGTGATGATTTTTCAACTCCGAACCTAATTTACTTTTTGATCTGGCCAATTGAACTGTTAAAATATGTTATGAAACATATGATCCGAGAAATGGAGTATGAGTTCTACAATGTAGTGAGGATCACATTTGATTCCATGTAGGAGAATTTTGTTCATAGAATTAAGTGCAAATAAATAGGGAAATATACTTTGTTGGGTGTAGAATTGAAGAACCTTTAAGGTGACAGACTAAAATCCTCAATTTTGTCTTAGTGTTTAAAAACTAAAACGAGAGTTTGCCTTCAGGTAAAGGGAAGTGGGAGCTCTAGAGTGGGAGTCAATATCCTTTCAGCCTAACAACGGATTTAGGGACTAAACTGGGATTAGCCAATGATTTTCTATAACACTGTATCAGGGTAGAGAATTAAAACTACTCTTATTTGGTATAATACATATTAAAACCATTTATCTCATCTCATTTTACCAAAATCTCATTGTAGTGGGAAAATGTTTTTTCATATAAGAAATCTTCATCACATAAACATAGTTTAATAAATTAGTAGTTACTATTTAAACTTTGTATTTCAGTTTTATTATTAGTTAAATAATTTAGTTCTGATAATATCTCAATATTTGAAAGTAGTGGCAGTAAATTCGTTTTGACTTTCTATGAATTTCTTAGTAAATTTATCATTTTAAATTTAAACCTTCCCCACGGGATCGATATTTAGGACTTAAATAGATAGTCCTTTATTACTTGATAATGATACGTATACTTGCGTAGAATCCCAACATTAATTGCTTAAATTTCTTATTCATAAAATATTGTACCAAGTTTTTGGCACTGTTGTATAGCGGAGTCAACTATATAATTTTTACACAACTATATCACAATCCGGATCAAGTTTTTGGCGTCGTTGTCAGGGAAGGTAACGGTAAATTAATTAGATTTGGTAAATTAGAAAAGTTAGAGATAATTATATAGAAAAAAAATATTTTAAAAAAATTAAAAAGTCCAAAAATCCAAAAAGAAAATATATATATATTTTTTATTTAAGAGTTATTTTCTAAGAATGTTCTCTTTGCTTATTATATTTGTTTATGTGAAATATTGGATCTGAAGGTTTAGTACCATACGATTCAAAATTAGAGAGTACTACTAGACAAATTCAAAAATAACAAAAAGAAATTTAAAAGTTAAACGAAATAGTGAATAACTTGAATAATCAAATAAATGAAAATCAACAAAGACCTTGAAAAGATTATGCTAATTCGACAGCAGATGAACTTCACTTGACTATTCAAAATCCTGATGTTGCTGCTAATTCATTTAAGCTTAAACCTACTATTATCAAAATGGAACAAAATAATCAATTTGGAGGAACGCCTACTGAAGATCCAAACTTACATCTTTCTAGCTTTCTTGAAATTTGTGCTACATTTAAATATGATGGAGTGTCTAATGATGTTGTTAGGCTTAAACTTTTTCCTTTTAAATAAAGGGATAAAGCCAAGTCTTGGTTAAATCCATTAGCACCTAGATCTATTAGAACTTGGGGAGAACTATCACAAAAATTCTTAGCTAAATATTATCCACCCTTGAAAATTGCTAAGCTTAGAAATGATATTACATGTTTTTGTCAGTTTGAAGGGGAATCGATATATGAAGCTTGGGAAGGATTTAAAGATCTTCTTGGAAATTGTCCACACTATGCTTTACCAGATTGGTTAATAATTCAAACATTTTATAATGGATTAACAGGATCACTTAGATATATTATAGAAGCTACTATGGGTGGATCTCTAATGTCAAAATATTTTGATGAAGCATTTTCTTTAATTGAATAAATGGCTACTAATAATTTTCAATGGCCCTCTGAAAGGGTAAATCCTAAAACAGTAGCTAATATTCATGATTTTGATGCAATGTCTATTTTAGCATCTCAAATTGCTGCTATTTCAAAAAAGATTGATCAATATGAGTGAACTATTCTCAAATATCCTCAGTATTAGAGAAAAATTCACTAGGGCAGATCATTCATACTCAGTCATCTTATGAAACTTTAAATGCTATAAAAAATCGAAATAACAATCCCTATTCTAACTTTTATAATTATGGATGGAAAAATCACCCTAATTTTAGTTAGAATAATTATAAGAATTTGGTGAATCCCTACAGATATGTGAACAACCAAGGAAATCCGAGTTATCGATTTTATTGTCCTCCTGGATTTAACTCTAATCCTAACGCACAAGTTAAGGAAAAGAAGTTAAAGATGGAAGAAGTAATGTTCAACATGGAAAATCGAATATATAATCATGGGGTTGCCATTAAAAATATTGAAAATCAATTAGAGCATATTTTTATTGTACTCAGTAATAGACCTTCTGAAATTCTTTTGAGTATAGTGGAAGTTAATGCAAAAGATCAAAATAAGGAGCAAATTAAAGCTATTCAATTACGAAGTGGAAAAGAAGTTAAAACAATGATACAAAGAGAAACTAAAGTTGATGAAGAGAAGAAAGCATTGGAAAGTGACCAAAATGAAAATGAACAAACACAAGGTCCTTTAGAAGAACCATTACCTCTGTTTCCTCAAACACTGAAGCAGAAGAACAAAGATAAACAATTTACAAAGTTTTTGGAAATCCTTAAGAAGTTAACAATAAACATTCCTTTTGTTGAAGCTTTGGAACAAATGCCAAGTTTTGTGAAATTTATGAAGGATATGCTAAACAAGTAAAGAAAGTTTACAGATCATGAGACCATTGCACTCAATGAAGAATGTAGTGCGATTTTTCATAAAAAGCTTCCTGAAAAAACTAAAAGATCCTGGTAGTTTTATTATACCTTGTGTTATTGGTGAAAAGTTTTTTGGAAAACCTTTATGTCATTTAGGAGTGAGTATCAATCTTTAAACGTTTAGATTTTGGAGAAATTTCCCCTACTACTATAACTCTTTGATTAGCTGATCAATCAATAGCTTATCTGAAAGGAGTTATAGAGGATGTATTAGTAAAAGTGGATAAATTTATTTTCCCTGTAGACTTTATAATATTGGATATGGCGGAAGATAAGGAAATTGTATTATATTTTGGAAACTATTTCTTGCAATAAGTAGAGCTGTGATATATGTGCAAAAAGGAGAATTAATAATGAGAGTTAATGATCAAGAAGTAACATTTAATATTGCTAAAGCTATGAAATGTCCAGCTATAGAAAAAGATAATGAATGTTTTAGGATGGAAGTAACTGATTATCTGAGTAATGAGCATTTTAAGAACGAGTTTGAAAATAAATTAAAGCAAGGAGAATTTTTGAAAATAAGAACGATATAAATGAAGAAGATTTAGATTATATTCATGGCAAATTTGAAACTTTAGACTTGTTGGAAAATGATAATAAAAATCTTATTCCTTCAAGTATTAAACCACCTGAACTTGAATTAAAAATATTATTTGCCCATTTAAAATATGTGTTTTTAGGAGAGTCATCTAAATTTCCTATTATTGTATCTTTTAAATTAACAAAAATTTACAAATAAAATTAATAGAGGTGTTAAAAAAATATAAAAAGGCTTTTGGATTGACATTTGCATATTATAGAAATTAGTCCTTCTATTTGTATGCATAGAATCCCATTAGATAAACAATATGAACCTAAAGCTGATCCTCAAAAAAGATTAAACCCAAAAATGTAAGAAGTTGTTAAAAAAGAAATTTTAAAGTTGTTAGATATTGGAATTATATATCATATTTCAAATAGTTCTTGGGTAAGTCCTATTCACTGCATTTTCAAGAAAGGAGCGACTATCGAAGAAAAAGAGAAAAATGAATTAATACCAATAAGACAAGTTACTGGTTGGTGAATTTGTATTGACTATAGAAAATTAAACATGGCCACCAGAAAAGATCACTTCCCTTTACTTTTTCTAGACCGAATGTTGAATAGATTGACTGGGAACATATATTACTGCTTTTTAGATGAATATACTGGTTATCGCCAAATTTCAATTACTCTAAAGGATCAAGAGAAGACAACATTTATTAGCCCATATAGAACATTTACTTTTTGTAGAATGCCTTTTTGACTATTCAATTCACGTGCAACATTTCAAAGACGTATAATGTCAATCTTTAGCATTTTTATTGAACATGGAATAGAAGTTTTTATGGATGATTTTTTGGTATTTGGAACTTTGTTTGAATTATGTTTAAATAATTTAGAAAAGGTTCTAGAAGTATGTGAAATAATCAACCCAGTACTAAATTAGGAAAAATGTCAATTTATGGTTGTAGGAGGAAGTGTACTTAGGCATAAAATTTCTGAAAATGGCATGGAAGTAGATCCTGCAAAAATTCAACTTATTGAAAAATTACCACCTCTGACTTAATGTTAAAGGGGTAAAAATTTTTTTAGGACATGCTAGTTTCTACAGGCATTACATAAAAAGATTTTCTAAAATAACAAAGCCATTGTGCCAACTTTTAGAAAAGGACACAAAATTTAATTTTAATGAGGAATATATAAGCATTTGAATTATTGACAGAAAAATTAATCACTGCACCTATAATAGTTCCACCTGATTGGGAGAAATCATTTGAAATAATGTGTGATGCTAGTGATTATGTTATTTGGGTTGTGTTAGGACAAATGCACAACAAAATTTTTAAATTAATATATTATGCTAGTAAAACTCTAAATGATGCTCAAATTAACTACACTGCTACTGAAATAGAGTTACTCGTTATTGTTTATGCCTTTGAGAAATTTTGACCTTACTTAATTGGAACTAAATGTATAGTGCATACAAATCATTCTGTTATTAAATACTTGATGCAAAAGAAAGATGTTAAACAAAGATTAATTAGATAATACTTCTATTGTAAGAGTATTTTACAGTAGTTGATAGAAAGGGAAATGATAATCAAATAGCTGATCATTTGTCTAGAGTAGAAAGAGAAATATTAACTAATTTTGTAAATGAAATT
The DNA here is from genome assembly GCA_002079205.1 of Phalaenopsis hybrid cultivar. Classification (NCBI taxonomy): domain Eukaryota; kingdom Viridiplantae; phylum Streptophyta; class Magnoliopsida; order Asparagales; family Orchidaceae; genus Phalaenopsis; species Phalaenopsis hybrid cultivar. The sequence goes on from JXCR01147682.1 coordinate 443,365, forward strand.
TTAGAGGATTTTCCTGATGAACAATTATATAGTATTGATAAAATAAAAGTACCTTGGTATGCCATTATAGTAAATTATAATGTAAGTGATATTTTACCATCTGATATCGAAAATCCACAATTAAAGAAATTTATATATGATTCAAAATTCTATTTTTGGGATGATCCATATCTATATAAACAATGTAAAGATCTAATTATTAGAAGGTATGTGCCTAATGAGGAAACTCAACAGATAATTGAAAGATGTCATGATTCTAAATTTAGAGGGCATTTTGGAATGAATAGAACTACATATAAGATTTTGCAAGCTGGATTTTATTGACCTACTCTTTTTAGAGATGTTAATGAATATATTAAAACATGCGATCGATGTCAACGAGTAGGAAATATTTCTAGAAGAAATGATATGCATCTAAATTACACATTAGAAGTTGAAATTTTTTATGTGTGGGGATTAGATTTTATGGGACCATTTATGCCTTCATTTAGGAATTTATATGTTACTTGTTGTTAATTATATGTCCAAATAGATTGAAATTATTGTTGTACCTTAGATGTGATGCTCGGAGTGTTTTTAAATTTTTAATTAAAAATAATTTTACAAGATATGGAATGTCGAGAGTCATTATTACTGATGGATGATCTCATTTTATGAATAAGAGAATCAAAAGATTGATTAAGAAATATGATATTATGCATAGATTCTCTACTACTTATCATCCTCAAACGAGCGGTCTAGCAGAAATATCAAACCGTGAAATTAAAAGAATTTTAGAAAAAGTTGTAACTCTTTATAAATTGGATTGGTCTGCTAGATTAGATACTGCATTGTGGGCATATAGAATTGCTTATAATACTCCCATAAAAATGTCCCCATATAGACTTATTTTTGGAAAAACATGCCACTTACCGGTAGAATTGGAACATAAAGCCTTTTGGGCTACTAAGGAATTTAATTTTAATTTAAAGGAAGCTCTTGAGAAAAGATTATTCCAACTCAATGAATTTAAGGAGATTAGAAATGAAGCATATCATAATGCAAAAATCTATAAAGAGAAAATGAAAATATGGCATGATCGAAAGATTATTCAAAAGAAGTTTGAACCTGGACTAGAAGTTTTATTATACAATACAAGATTGATATTATTTCCAGAAAAATTGAAATCAAGATGGTTAGGACCATTTAAAGTGATTAAATTCTATCATTATGGAACTGTTGTTATTAAAGATCCTAACACTGGAAAGATATTTATAGTTAATGGGCATCGATTGAAACATTATTATGAAGGGCACATACCACAATTTAATTAAGTTTTAATGTTAAGTTAACCCAACTAAACAAATGGTACGTCAGGCTAACTACGTTAAACCAAGTGTTTTTTGGGAGGCAACCCATATATATATTTACTTTTATCGCAATAATAGTAGTTTTTATTTGAAATCATCGTTATTTTGTGGTAGTATTAAACTCTACCACTCTTATTTACCCTTGAAACACCATAAAAATTAGATCCATGAAAAAAAAATGGAACGCATTCAGACCAGAGCGAAACTGTACAGATTTTGCCTTGGGCACCGACGGCGCCCTCGACGCCGCCGACGGTGGG
>JXCR01147682.1:448572-469933 GCA_002079205.1 Phalaenopsis hybrid cultivar
AACTATATTTTTAAAATTTTAAATTTAGCAAGACCTTTGGTATTAGGGTTTAACTTTGAATAATTATATTTATGTTTCTAAATATATAGTAAACTTAAGTAAATTTTTTCAATAATAAAGGTTAATTTTAGAGATTAAGATATTTGGTATAAAAGAAAAAGACTAAGTTTTTCTATTTTAAGTAAAGAAAATTATACTTTTGAAATATTAAAAATCTTAAAGGTTCATGTAAGAAGAAACGAATTAAACTTTATGAAAGCATTAAGCTAATATAATTTTGTTAAGTGAAGAAATGTGACAAGCTTTTGACTTTAATGAAAGGATAATAAAGTTCAAAATCATTAAAGGCTATCCAGATATAGTAATCCTCACATAAAAAAAAGAAGAAAAGAGAAGAAAAGAAAAGAAAAGATGAAAGAAAAAAGAAGAAAGAAAAGAAAAAGAAAAGAAAAGATATGGGGAGAAGCTTGAGGAGATGCCTAATTAAAAATTGGCATCACTTGAATCAATTTAAAAAAGAAGGCTTGCTACATTTCCTAAACTTTTATTTGAGTGTTAGTTCATTTACTAGTAAATTTTTATGAAGTTCTTTTTCATATAGATACTTTAAGAGACTTTAATATGACAATTTGTAATTTTTCATGAATAGAATAGAGAATCAGAAATCTTAAACTTGATTGCTAAATATTCTTATACCTTTAGTATAAACTGGAGTTGTTTTGAATTTTTCTTAAGTTACGTTATTGTATTTAGTGGAATAAGATATAAAAATCTAGAAGTTAAATTCTTTACCATAAGTCATATTTTTATATAGTATTGGAGTTACTTGAGGACTAGTAACATGTAAGTTTTGGAGATTTTGATACACCAAAAATATATGCATTTTTAGACCCATATTTTATACTTATTTTTTGTGATATTGCCCTTTAATGGAAGATATTTCTTATGTTTTATTGCATTTTGTTGATTTTGAGGTCACTTTAATGGAAGGTATTTTTATGTTTTCCTGCAGGTTGCTGAATTTTAGGACTTGAAGCAAAAAGGAAGAAAAAAAGATGAAATTTGGAGCAAAAATGAACAAGCTGGAATTTTGTTCAGTGCTGATGGTGCCAGAAGCAGCGCTGATGGCGTCGTTTGACAGAGAGCACAAATTTAATTGTGGAACACTGGTTCCGATGGTGCCAATGTTAGTTCAGCCCCTGTATCTAAAATTTTTGACAAATTTGGACGGTTTTAGAAGAGTTTTTAGAGACACCTATTAGAGAACTGACTCTAGGCTTTATTTGGGGCTAAAATTGATCAAAAAAGTGACTATTTCTAACATTTCATTACCCCAATTCAACCTTCAACGCATCACACAATCTTTTATTTTTCATTCTACATCCATTTATAGTCTATTGTTCTTATAATTTAAAGTTTTGTGGTGATATTAAGTGTGAACTCTTCTCTAAGAGTGTTGGAGAAGGAGAAAAGTGAGAGATTTCTTCTTCCTACATTTCCTATAAGAGGCTACAAGGGATTTTTTTTAAGAAAGAGTTTCAAATAAGTGTTGTTTATTTATTAGTATTGTATGAACTTTCTTTTATATATGAAATTTGTGTTTTGTTGTATCTGCCTCTTGAGGTCTGAATATTTTACTTTATGTTTCTCCCTACTCTGAGATATGGTGAAATGAAGAGATAATATGGATGTGCCAATATTAAAATATAAAATTTTGTGATTATTTTTCAACTCCAAATTTAATTTACTTTTTGATCTGGCTAATTGAATTGTTAAAACATATCATGAAACATATGATCCGGGAAATGGAGTATAAGTTCTACAACAGCATGAGGCTCACATTTGATTCCATGAAGGAGAATTTCATTCATGGAAATAAGTGCAAATAAATAGAGAAATATACTTTATTGGGTGTAGAATTGGAGAACCTTTAAGGTGACAGACTAAAATCCCCAATTCGGTCTTAGTGTTTAAAAACTAAAGCGAGAGTTAGCCTCTTAGGGTCACAGACTAAAATCCCCAATTCAGTCTTAGTGTTTAAAAACTAAAGCGAGAGTTAGCCTTCAGTAGGTGGAAGCTCTGTAGTGGGAGCCAGTATTCTCCTAGCCTAGCCACGGATTTAGGGTCCAAACCTTCGATTAGCCAATGATTTTTTATAACACTCTATTAGGGTAGAGAATTAAAATTGCTCCTATTTGGCGCAATAAATATTAAAACCATTTATTTCATCTCATTTTAACAAAATGTAATTGTAGTGGGAAAGATGCTTTTCACATAAGAAATCTTCAACACATAAACATAGTTTAATAGATTTGTAGTTACTATTTAAACGTTATATTTTAGTTTTATTATTAGTTAAATAATTTAGTTCTGATAATATCTCAACATTCAAAATTAGTGATAGCAATTTTATTTTTACGTTCTATGAATTTCCTAGTAAATTTATCATTTCAAATTTAAACCTTCCCCATGGGAACGATATTCAGGACTAAATTGAAAGTCTTTTATTACTTGATAACGATACGTATACTTGCATAGAATCCCAACATTAATTGTTTAAATCTTTAATTTATAAAATATTGTACCTAGTTTTTGGCACTGTTGCATAGCGAAGTCAACTATATAATTTTTACACGACTATATCGCAATCCGGGATCAGGGTACTTGGTCATGGGCCTTGACCATGCTTAACAACCTTGAGACCAAAGCTAACCTAATGACAACCTTTTATGAACCTTTACATATTGATCCTAGCCATCTTGACTGAAGGCTAAAGGCTTGGGACTATCAATGTTAGATTCTTAAAGGGTAAATAAGGTTGGTTTAATTAGTGTGATTTAGGGTTTTGGGACAAGTGGGAGGTAGTGATGTGCTTGAGTGAGTGAAAGAATAAGCTCTAGCCACACAGGGCTGTCCTAAGTTCAATATTCCTTCGGAGACTCATCCTTCAACCTTCACATATTGTTCTCAACCTTCCAATTACTGGAGGTTCATGATCATCCATGTGGGTTTCAAAGAGAGTAAAGAAGTCGCTTGAATTTCTATGTAGGTGGGCTCCATCTCTAGTCTTCTAGGGTTGTCAGAAGAAAAGTCTTATGGCTAGATCCTAAGCATTAGGTCAACTGTGAGGTAACCCTTGAGAGAGCCACTTTAAACTATTGTATTTAGAAGAAGAAATCTATTTATATTGGCTCTCTGATTTACAAGAACATGCTTATTTCCTCAAAAGGTGGAACTACTGAAGCTTTGGGTTACCCTTCTCTCAATACCACCCAGTGTGTTGAATCTAGTTTTAAGTATAAGACTTGGGAGGAAATTTTACCATCACATAAACCTATTAGGAAGACAAATTTAGAAAAAAAATGGAAGACATTTTTAAACAGGATTTAGGACTGGAGGATCTGACATACCCTCTACTTCAGCTTCTGCTCTTGCTTCTCCTTCTGGACAATCTACTTCTCATACAACTCCTTTGGGTATTGTTTTGAAGAAATTTTTTATACAACAAGGAGATATCACTTTTTTTTAGAATCAGGTAAAAGGTATCGATGCTAACTTGTTCCATGGTGATGATTTTACATTGACGAAAGCTGGGTATGATTTTTCTTATAATGAGGCTATGATGAGATACATAATGGCTGATCATTCTGAGACCGATGAGGACATAGGTTTGGATGACAATGATGATGATGTTGATGATGATGAGGAGGAAGATGTGTAGTTTATTCTTTTCTTTCTTTCTTGTGAGATGTTTGTATAATTGAACTGTCATTCTTTAGTGTTTAGTTGTATTTGTGTTGGAGTGTGATGTTTGTATTTTGTCTTTTGTACTAAATTGTTTTTTGTTGAATCAGTTAATTCTACTGTTCGAATGTTTACCATTGCTTCAATTTATATGCTAGAGTAGGATTTTACTTTATGTTTTCATTGCTATACATGCTAATCTTATGCTTATTACTACTCAGCACATGTCTTTAATACTTATACCAGCACTGATTTTCCTGTTTTAAATTCTAGAATTTTTATCTTTCTTCATGAACTTTCATGTTCTAAGTTAGTAAAAATTTTTACGTTTGAGGGAAGGGAGAAAATTCCTCTTATGAACTAAACTTTATTTGCCCTTAGAGAAATGTATTTTCAAAATTATTTTTTAACAGAACATGTGGTATGTAGGGTTAACTTTAAAAAACTATATTTTTTATTTATGAATGTCATAGAAAACCAAAGTAAAAGTTTTTAATAATAAAAGGTTAATTTCATGATCAAGATATTTAGTATGAAAGTATAAGGTTTTGCGTTTGCTATTTAAAGTAAAAAAACTATATTTTTGAAAATATTAAGGTTCTTAGATTTACACTTGAAAAGAAAGAATTGAGACTTTATGAAAAATCTTTCTTAAAGTTAATACAAATTTGTTAAAATAAGGAAATGCGGAATGTTTTTAACTTTAAGATGAGGATAAAAGAGTTCAAAAACATTAAAAACTGTCTAGATATAGTAATCCTCACATGACATGAAAAGAAAAAAAGAAATGATTGAAAATGATCCTAAAAGGAAAAGAAAATAAAAATTAAAAGAAAAAGAAAAGCAAAAAAAGGAAAATAGGTGAGGAGAAGCTTGGGATATGCCTACTCAATAATTGGCTCCACTTGAATCATCTTAAGGAAAGGAACTTAATTACATTTTTAAACTTAAACTTAAAGTATTAACACATTTACTAATAAAGTTCTCATGCAATTCTTTTTTATGTAATTCTTCTAAGTATTGCGAGTATGAAAAATTGCAGTTATTTTTTAAATGAAAAGAAAATCAGTACTTTTATACTTGAATACTATATATTCTTATATTTTAGTTTTTAACCTGAGTTATTAACAATTTTTTTAAAAGTTTCACTATAGCATTTATCATGCAAAAACTATAGAAGTATTTAAGTTAAACTCGCTACCACAAGTTATAAAATTTCATATAGTATAAGAAGTTACTTGAGGACAAGTAATGTTTAAGTTTGGGGGAATTGATCCAACATAAAACTACTTATTTTTATTGCACATTTTATAAGCATTTTATGTACATTTTTTATGATATTACACTTTAAAGGAAGTTATTTTGCATGTTTTTTGTTTCAAAAATATGGAATGAACATTTAGAGAAAATGAGGAAAAATTGAACAAAATAGGGCTACTTTGTCTGGCGCTATAGCGCCACCTTGACGCTATACTGCCAACCTACAGGAAAACTTAGCGTTATAGCGCCAACAACCAACTTTCTAGAAGATACATTAAATTTTTCCGAATTTTGAGGAGGTGCTTGAAGCAACACTTAGATATTTTTATTGTTATATTAAAAGGGAATAATTTGGTTGAAAATGAGAAACTTGGAAGAGACTTAGGAAAGACTTTAGAGAGACCTTTTAAAGATTTATAGTTAGATTTTTTGGCCGAATTTGAGAGACTTAAAAGAAACTTAGGAAAGACTTGAGAGAGATCTTTTAGAGATTTATATTTGACTTTCAATGTTCATTTTATTGTGTGTGAGTGTTTGTGAGTGATTTTTTGGAGATTGCTAGGAGGAAACTCCAGAAACTTGCTTGGAGAGAAGACTTAAGGTACACTGTATTTGTGTTTAAGTTTTTGTTGTAAAACTTGGATTTCAATGCAAATGATGTGTTTTTGTTTTATCTTCCATGAATTATGAGTAGTTCCTTTTCTTTCTCTTTGCATATGGGAATTAATCTTGTGCGATGAATGTGATTTAAAAACTTCTTTTTATTCTTATAAATTGTGATGGTATTTTCACCAATCCTTTGTTGACTTTGCAAATTGGCCATTTGTGAGGTTAAAATCTATTGAGAAACATAATGACCTGGGAGGGCTATCATTTCACCTAACTAGTGAATATCACACTTTGTTATGGGTGGATCTGTTGCGATCAACTAAAGAGAAGTATAAATAAATTTAGGAGATAAGTTTTGATAGACGTAGAATTGATTTTCTTAAGGTGACATACTAGATTATTTTATCAATTTGGTTTAGAGTTTAGATCATAAGGGTCCCTAGTATGTCCTATAGAGAGGGCATAATGGGTGATTTGAAGGTGACAGACCAAATCTATTCAACACTATTGCACAACCTAGTGAAAAACTCTAAATTAGCCAATGTTCTTTGCTAGCACCGAGAGGGGGTAAAGAATAGGAATGCTTTTATTTGTCATTATACATAGTTTTGTTTTTAGTTACTTGAATCCTACACATGTTAACAACTTTTTGCAAGAAGAAAGGTTTTTCCATAATCTTCAAACTCGTTTGTTTACTTTATTAAACTTTTACACTTTGTTGTTACTTTTTTTTTAAATTTAGTAGTAATATTATACAAGCATATCAACATCATTCACAAATTTATTTGATCTAAAATTTATGTAGATATTTTGCTAGTTAATTTTAAGAGTTACAACTTTCCCCGTGGGATCGATACTGGGTTTTAAAGAGAATCCTATATTACTTGAAACGACAAACATACTTGTGTATTACCCTTAATGTGAAAATTTATTATATATTTTCTAAATTATTACATTTATTCACACTAGTCGCTAAATAAAATTTGGGACATATTTTTAGCAATATTTTGGAGATTAAAATTACACGTAATTTTGGGTCTGGTCACATTCACCATTAAGGACTTGCATAACCCAATACACAGTTTTCTTCAATGCACTCAACACTAATTAAATCTATACATTTGAGTGCAGTGATGTATAAAACATTTAAATTTAAAATACCAAAGTATGTTTGCATAAGACTGAGAACATTATTCATATCTTAAATACATATGCAACTTGATTTATAACCAACTTGTAAGGCTTATAACCCTTAATGAATAACAACCAACTCTATCTTACATCCTCAAGATCAAACGTGCCTGGTTTTGAATGTGATTAGGAGGTTTAGATGGTAGCCATTTCTAGGCAGGGTTATAAGTCCATTTAGGTTAGGGCTTTGAAGTTTCACCTCTGTTGTGAACTTTACCCTCGAACTCTGAGGTTTTTCATCCAATTACGACGTAAATTCTCACATTTAAGCTCTTGCATAATTGCATGCCATGCAATCCTAACATTTTAACAACTTGTTAGAATAAAAAATTAAAATCTTTTTTTGAAAAATGATAAGATTCAACATCTTGAGGATAAAGCCACAACCTTAATTGAAACTTTTCTTAAATAACTACGATTGGTTAGGATGTAAGTAACTATAGGAGCTTGCCTATAGTAATAAGAAGACCTGATCCCGAAAAATATAGTCGTGTAAAAAATATAAAGTTGACTCTGCTATGCAACGGTGCCAAAATCTTGATGCAATATTTTATGAATAAGAAATTTACGCAATTAATATTATGATTCTACGTAAGTATACGTATTGTTATCAAGTAATAAAGGACTTTCTATGTAAGCCCCAAATATCGATCCCACGGGGAAAGTTTAAATTTGAAATGATAATTTACTGGGAAATTCATAGAAAGTCAAAATTACTGTCACTAATTTTGAATGTTGAAATATTAACAAAATTAAATTACTTAACTATTAGCAAAACTAAGATGTTAAGTTTAAACAATAACTACTAAACTACTAAAATATGTTTATGTAATGAAGATTTCTTATGTGAAAAAGCATTTTTACCAATACAATGAGGTTTTGGTGATATAAGATAAGATAAATGGTTATAATATGTATTATGCCAAATAGGAGCAGTTTTAATTCTCTACCCTGATAAAGTGTTATAGAAAATCATTGGTTAATCCAAGGTTTAGTCCCAAAATCCGTGGTTTAGCTAGAAGGATACTGGCTCCCACTCCAGAGCTCCCACTTCCCTTTACATGAAGGCTAACTCTCGCTTTAGTTTTTAAACACTAAGACTAAATTCAGGATTTTTAGTCTGTCGCCCTAGAAATCTCCAAGTCTACACCCAACAAATTATATTTCGCTATTTATTTGCACTTAATTCCATGAACAAAATTCTCCTTTATGGAATCAAATGTGATCCTCACTCTGTTTTAGAGCTGATACTCTATTTCCTGGATCATATGTTTCATAACATATTTTAACAATTCAATTGGTCAGATCAAAAAGTAAATTAAGTTCGGAGTTGAAAAATCATCAATTTTAGATTTTAATATTGGCACATCCATATTATCTCTTCATTTCACCATATCTTAGAGTAGGGAGAAAGTTAAAGTAAACTACTCAGACCTCATGAGAAAGATACAATAAAACACAAATTTCATATATAAAAGAAAATTCATACAACACTAATATACAAACACCACTTATTTGAAACTCTCTCAAAGAAAATCCATTGTAGCCTTTCCTAGGAAATTTAGGAAGAAGAAATCTCACTTTTCTCCTTCTCCAACACTCTTAGAGAAAGATTCACACTTAATCTCACCACAAAAAACTATAAATTTTAAGAATAATGGACTCTAAAATGGTGGTGGAATGAAGATGTGACGTATATGGTTTGTAGGAAGTTGAATTGGGATGATGAGATGTCAGGAAGAGTCTTTTTTTGATCAATTTTTGTCTTAAATAAAGCCTAGAGTCGGTTCTCCAATAGGTGCCTCCAAAAACTCTTCAAAAAGTGTCCAAAATTGTCAAATCTTCTAAAAACAGGGGTTGAACCGACATTGGCGCCGTCAGCGCCAGTGTTCATTTAATTATTGTGTTGCTCTCTGTCAAACGACGCCGTCAATGTTGAGTAAAATTTACCATTTGTTCTATTTGTTTGCACCGTCGGTGCTGCTCTTGACACCGTCGGTGCTGAGTATTTCTCAAAAACGTCATTTTGACTCCATATTCCATCCTTTTTTGCTTACTTTTTGCTTCAAGTCCTAAAAATCAATAACCTGCAAGAAAACATAAAAATATCTTCTATTAAAGTGCAATATCACAAAAAATGAGTATAAAATATGGGTCTAAAAATGAATATATTTTTGGTGTATCAAAATCCCCCAAACTTACATGTTACTTGTCCTTACATAACTCCTCTACGACATAAAAATATGACTTATAGTAAAGATTTTAACTTTTAGATTTCCATATTTTAGTCCACTAAACATAATAGCATAACTTAAGAAAAATTTAAAACAACTCCAGTTAATACTAAAGGTATAAGAATATTCATTAATCAAGTCCAAGATTTCTGATTCTCTGTTCTTTTCAAGAAAAATTATGAATTATCATATTAAAGTCACTTAGAAAATTCATATAAAAAAGAACATCACAAAACTTTACAAGTAAATAAGCTAATACTCAAATAAAAGTTTAGAAAATATAGTCAAGTTTTCTTTCTTAAGTTGATTCAAGTGAAGCTAATTTTTAATTAGGCATATCCTCAAGCTTCTCCCCATATCTTTTTCTTTTCTTTTCTTTTTTTTTATGTGAGGATTACTATATCTGGATAGTCTTTAATGATTCTGAACTTCACTATCGTCTTCTTAAAGTCAAAAACTCTTTTACATTCCTCCACTTAACAGATTTATATTAGCTTAAAGATTTCATAAAGTTTAATTCCTTTCTTTTTACATGAATCTCTATGATTTTTAATACGTAAAAATTTCAAATTTCTTTACTTAAAATAGAAAAACATAGTCCTATTCTTTCATACCAAATATCTTACTCTTTAAAATTAAGCTTTACTTTTATAAATTTTTACTTAAGTTTACTATACATTTATAAATATAAATATAGTTATCTAAAGTTAACCCCTAATACCAAAGGTCATGTTAAATTTAAAATTTTGAAAATATAGTTGAGGATAAATAAAATTAAATTTCTTCTTTTAAAAAGTAATTTTTCTTTCCCATCCAAACTTAAATTTTTTTTAAAAGATTTAGCATGAAGAACTTTATAAATAAAGGGTGAAAGAAAACATTAGATATATAAAGAAAAGACATACCTGTTGAAGATTCTGGTTTTTGAAACTAAATTCTGAAATACTGTAGGTGCTAATATGAAAAAGCTACAAGACGTAAAACATTAAATAGTTCATAATACATATTAAATCTGCTGAGAAAGAGTTAATTACAATACATTTAATAAAATGTTGAAACTAACAACAGAACTAAATTGAATTTCAAAACTAAAATACTGCAGGTGCTAATATGAAAAAGCTATAAGACTTAAAACATTAAATAGTCCATAATACATATAAAATCTGCTGAGAAAGAGTTAATTACAATACATTTAATAAAATGTTGAAACTAACAATAGAACTAAACTGAATTTCAAAAATGAAAACAATTTTACAAACTACAGTTTCACAACATAACATAACAACAAAACAAAGTCTCACAATCTAACAAACAATCTCAATAATATAACCAAAACAAACAACAAAATAACAAAGTATAATCAAACATAAACTAAAATAAAGATCACCAGTCATCATATTCTTCATCTACATCCAAATTCTACCACTGATAAAAATAGGGTGAGTAGGAAACTAAACTGAATGATCACCGCTCAGTTATCTCACCATCGAATCATCATACACAACATCATATTCAAACTTTTTTTGTATCAAATCATCAGTGTGAGCATTTATGGCATCCATGTTTTGAAATCTATGATCCATTCTTAAGATATCTCAACGTTGAATCAACATTTGGTCCAATAGTCAGAAACCTCCGGAAAGTTAGCATAGAATTCCATAACTACACCAATAATCACATCGACAGTAAAATAACATAAATTTTCCCACTGTCGATCATTGATTAATCACTGGACTTTTCCACATAGATTTTTAAAACCATGATTCAGAATCACTTTTTTATGCTCAAGTAGACTATTGAATCTTTCACTAGCTTTGAAGCTAACAAATTTTTGCTCATCAAAATCTACTTTTCTTTTTTCTTTGCTCGTTCTTGGTGCCGTAGAAAATCTAAGAAAAATTTGATAAAAATCCCAATAAATTCAAAAAATTTCAAAAATCACAATGTAAAAAAGTTTTAAACTTAAATCCACTAAGTAAGAATTCTTCACCAAAGGATTTTATTAAAATCTCTCAAAAAATTCGAAAACTTTCGGATCTCGGCAATGTGAGATAAATCCTTGGTGAAAATAAAAAAATTTTAGTTTAAAGTATAGCTTTTACCTAGAGAAGAGGAAATCTGAAGTTCCTGTGCCTCAAAATCACCTCAAATCTGACCAAAATCAAGCCCTAGGTGCAAAACCCGAAGGTTAAAGCTGACTCAAAGGCTAAAAATGGAGGTTTATGGAGAAAATCACAAATTTTAGGGGTTAAAGGCTATTCTTGGGTCGAGGGCACCGACTGCGCCCATGCCAACGTCGTCAGTGCTGAAGGCCCAAAATTTCAATTTTTGATTTTTTTCAAATTTTCCTTTCAATTTACTCCAAAGTTTTTTAATATTTTTAAACACAAATATTTATCTAACAATAATTCCTAAACAAATATTTCACAAATAATCATTTTCACAAACAACAACAAACTAACTTTTATATTTGAAAATACACTTTTTACAAATACATTTTTATAATTACACATTCACATATATTAAGCAAACTAAATAAAAATCAACGCCAAAATCAAGCCACAACATAAACGCTGACACAAAACTGTATACATAATCAAAGTTCAGAATTCTAAAGCAAACCAAACTAAATCAAATCCACACAATCACATTAAATACATAAGTATTTTAAAGTAGTAGAGAGTCCAAATTCTTTAATTATTCTACCTTATCTTCAGTGTTTTCTCCTCATCTAATATCTTCCATAGACTGGTAATGAACGTACAGATTGTACAAGGGTCGGTAAGGAATTGATCTGTCAAATTTTCTTCGATCCATCATTTTTCCTTGAACATCCGCACTAATTCTGCTTCAATTGTTCCAGTATGATCAAAATTCTCCTTCATCTTCCAATCTAGGTGATCAAAAAGGTATTTAAGATCTTCCACTACATTCATAATACTTTGAAGATCTCTTTCAATTTTCTTCAATTTCTTTTCCAAAGCAAGTGAACTTCCAACTATTGGTGGCATAATGGAGTTGAAGCATGTAGATGAATGATCGATGATAGCAACTAATGTTTCATTTCCATTCCCAACAAAATTATTATTAATTGGAATCATGGGCTCCCAAGGAAATAAAGCTTTTTCCCAATTTTCATATGGAACTTAAGATTGACTGCAAAGTGACCGCGACTTTATATATGCTTACAAATATAAGTATTTAATACTGCTGCTAAAAGATTTACTTCTTCAACAATTGTACCAAATCGTTAATAACAGTTATAGATTTGATAAATATGGATGAAATAAATATTCAATATATATAAAGTCACACTTATCAACGCAAGTATACGTATTGCTCAAGTAATATAGAGCTCTAATGGAGTCTTAGATATCGATCCCATAAGGAGTAAGTTTAGAACTGCGAACTAAGATTTTAGAAAAGCAATACTTTAATCATAACAACGAAGTTCAATTTGTTTATCTGTCACTAATAGGAAATTGAAATAATTACGTAATTTTAATATCTATTAAATAACTAATGATACTAATGAAGGTTTAAATGTGATATTCAATATATAAGAAAACATCCTTCTTCTTATCAAGAAATTATAGTGAATGGATAAAGTTAATTAGTTCAAATTATATTGTGCCAAATAGGAGCATACCTATTCTTTACCCTTTGGTCCAGGCATGAAGAACATTGACTAATCCTACGTTTTTTTACTGAATCTGCGGCTAGGCTAGGAGGATGTCGGCTCTCACTTCGGAGCTCCCATGTTCCCCTCACCTCAGGGCTAACATCTACACTTCAGCACCCAAATGATAGGAATAAATTGGGGATTTTAGTCTGTCACTCTAAAATCTCCAATTTTATGCACGATAATATTATTTCCCTATTTATTTGCACTCAACTTCCATGGGCTTTGACCTCCCCAAATCTTGGATGTAATCTTCACTTTTAGTTGTAAAACTTAACATATTTTAACAAATCAATTGACCAGATTGAAATTAAATTAAGATCAAATCGATAAGATCATCACAATTTTTTAAACATTTTCATGGCTTCACCAATTCACAAATCTCGAGAAAAGGAGAAAGATAGAGAAAACTACTCAAATCTCATGGGAAAAACACAACAAAACTCAGAATTCATATATAAAATCGAATTCATACAAACTACAAAAAGTAAATAGCTTATCTCTAATTTCTCCTCAAGAAAACTCCTTGAAGTTCCTCTTAATTTCTTCCTTTCTTTATAGCACACAAAATTCCTCTTCGAAGCAGCAAGGAGGAAGAAATCTCTCACTTTCCCTCCACTCTTAAATTCCTCTTCAAAGCGGCAAGGAGGAAGAAATCTCTCACTTTCCCTCCACTCTTACAAACTTAAAGAGTTCCTCACAATATTGGAACCTTTCTAACCTCTATGAACTCTCTCTAGCACCTCCTATTTCTCTTTGAAGTAGCAAGGAGGAAGAAATCTCTCACTTTCCCTCCACTCTTACAATCTCTCGAAAATTCTTCTTCAAAGCGGCAAGGAGGAAGAAATCTCTCACTTTCCCTCCACTCTTACAATCTCTCGAAGCAATTCCTTTTTGAAGTAGCAAGGAGGAAGAAATCTCTCACTTTCCCTCCACTCTTACAATCTCTCGAAAATTCTTGAAGTAGCAAGGAGGAAGAAATCTCTCACTTTCCCTCCACTCTTACAATTTTAAAGAGTTCCTCACAATATTGGAACCTTTCTAACCTCTATGAACTCTCTCTAGCACCTCCTATTTCTCTTTGAAGTAGCAAGGAGGAAGAAATCTCTCACTTTCCCTCCACTCTTACAATCTCTCGAAAATTCTTCTTCAAAGCGGCAAGGAGGAAGAAATCTCTCACTTTCCCTCCACTCTTACAATCTCTCGAAGCAATTCCTTTTTGAAGTAGCAAGGAGGAAGAAATCTCTCACTTTCCCTCCACTCTTACAATCTCTCGAAAATTTGAAGTAGCAAGGAGGAAGAAATCTCTCACTTTCCCTCCACTCTTACAATTTTAAAGAGTTCCTCACAATATTGGAACCTTTCTAACCTCTATGAACTCTCTCTAGCACCTCCTATTTCTCTTTGAAGTAGCAAGGAGGAAGAAATCTCTCACTTTCCCTCCACTCTTACAATCTCTCGAAAATTCTTCTTCAAAGCGGCAAGGAGGAAGAAATCTCTCACTTTCCCTCCACTCTTACAATCTCTCGAAGCAATTCCTTTTTGAAGTAGCAAGGAGGAAGAAATCTCTCACTTTCCCTCCACTCTTACAATCTCTCGAAAATTCCTTGCAATTTTACACACTATTGGAACCTTTCTAACCTCCAGGACCTCTTTAATTTTTAGCCAAAATAGTCTTTTAAAGTTGTGGATGAGCTTTCCCAAGAGTTACCTAAGCATCCCTTCAAAACTTGGTCTTATCCAAAGCCTGATTGGGCATAACCGCCGAGCTCGCCGTCGGTGGCCTCAAGGGCGCCGTGAGCGGACCTTCTTAATGAATTAATTCTGGAGTCTCGAGAAAATCTCACCGTCGGTGGGGTCGATGGTGTCGTTGGCGCCCTAGTTCAATTCTTCACATTTTGGTCCTTTTTGCTCCAAATTCGCTCCTTTTTACATCTTTTTGCTCCAAAGACCCTAATTCATCATTCCTGCAACAAAACATCAAAAATACCTTTCTTTAAAGTGCAATATGCTCCAATGACCCTAATTCATCATTCCTGCAACAAAACATCAAAAATACTTTTCTTTAAAGTGCAATATTCCATGCATCTTTTTGCTCCAATGATCCTAATTCATCATTCCTGCAACAAAACATCAAAAATACCTTTCTTTAAAGTGCAATATCATTAAAAAGCATAAAATAGGTATGAAAATCTAAACATATTTTCCTTTGGTCAGTGTTTCATCTTGCCAATTTTATTATTTTAGGGCTTACATTCATATAAAATATGTATGAAAATCTCAACATATTTTCCTCTGGTCAAAATCCCCCAAACTTAACTAGTATTTTTCCTCAAGTAATTTTAGTACTACATAAAAGTTATGATCTACTATAGTAAAGTTTTAATTCAGAAATACTATAAGATTAATTTAAATAAATATTATAGTGAGATTTTCAGAAAAAATTCAAGTAATTGAATTAACTCTGTTGCCACAAGATTATCTAGTCATCAAGTTTAAGAGTTCTAGTCTTTTATTCATTCCAAGAATGATTATATGTTGCAATATTAAGTCATTTAGAATATTCAAAAGATAGGAACTTCATGAGAACTCTACTAGTAAAAGATCTACTTCATAAGTATAAGTTTAGGAATTTATTTAGGTTTTCCCTTTAGGTAGGTCCAGTGAAGCCAATTTTTTATTAGGCATATNGCTTGAGAACTCCACTAGTAAAAGATCTAATTCCATAAATATATGTTCAGAAATGTATTTAAGTTTTCTCTTTAGGAAGGTCCAGTGAAGCCAATTTTTTATTAGGCATATCCTCAAGCTTCTCCTCACTTCCAAAATTTTTTTCTTTCTTTTCTCTATTTTATTTGGATTGCTTTCAATCCTATATATTTTTCTTTTCTTTTCAGGGATTCTTTTCAATCCTTTCTTTTTCCTTTTTTAAACCAGGATTATTATATCTGGATAGCCTTTAATGATTTTGAACATCACCTTTCTTTCCCTAAATTTGAAACTCAACACTCCTTTACCTTATAGATATTTCATAGTTTTTACATCATTGAGCCCCAATCTTTTCTTCTAATTGCTTACCTCATAAATATTTCATAATTTTCACATCATTGAATCCCAATCTTTTCTTCTCAAATGTCTTACCTTATAAATATTTCATAGTTTTTACATCATTGAGCCCCAATCTTTTTTTCTCAAATGTGTCTCAAATGAACTTATAAATATTTCATAGTTCTTACATCATTGAGCCCCAATCTTTTCTTTTCAAATGAATTTCCAGAGATATTTCATAGCTTTTACATCATTGAGCCCCAATCTTTTCTTCTCAAATGATTTTTCAGATTCTTACATTTCATAGTTTTTACATCATTGAGCCCCAATCTTTTCTTCTCAAATGAATTCCCAGATTCTTAAACATAGCCTTTACATCATTGAGCCGCAATCTTTTCTTCTCAAATGAATTTCCAGATTCTTAATACTTCAATGAACTTCACCTTTCTTTCCCTAAATTTGAAACTCAAAGCATTCCTTTACCTTATAAATATTTCAAGTTTTTACATCATTGAGCCCCAATCTTTTCTTCTCAAATGAATTTCCAGACTCTTAATACTTCTCCTTTATATCATTGAGCCCCAATCTTCTCTTCTCAAATGAATTTTCAGATTCTTAATACTTCAAAATATAGTTTCCTTTACTTTAAATAGTTAACTATAATCTTATTCTTTTATACTAATATCTTAAGTTACAAAATTAATTTTCATTACAAAAAACATTTCTTTAAATCTACAATAATATTTAAATAGCTACAAAACTATAGTTACCTGAATTAAATTCACTACATAAAATCATATAAATAATTTTTTAAAATAACTAAGTAAAGGACATCTAATAGTTAATCTTTTTCTTTCCTCCCCTATTCTAAATTTTTCAATATAAAATAATACAGATGGAAAGAAAAACTCTAAATATAAATCATACCTCAGTATTTTAAGCATTTTCGTCATTCTGAAATTTTTGCAGGCCTTCTCAACATTTTTACTTCACCTGGTCTGTAATATTAGGAGCTTTTTACACATATAAATCATTAGAGGATTTTTTGGATAATGAAAATTTGAAATAAATATAAAACTAAAACATTAAACAAGCACAATATTTCCTAACACAAACACAATACTAACAAAACAATTAAAATTGTGAAATAAAAATCACATTAAATTACACTTCATAATACTACTCAACATCTATTAAACTACGCATACAAATTTAACTATAACACTATCTTTATAATAAAAATTAAAATTATCCAAGTACAACGTAATAATAAAAAAGAAAGTCCAAATAAACAACATCCATTTCTATTACAAAAATATTACATAAATAAAGTACAAGTACAAGTACATCAATTCTATCAAATATCAAAATCCCAAGCTATATCTTCATCGCCTTGATCAGCAGGTGGATCGGGATGATACTGAGTATATTGGGGGCACTCAGAAAAAGTAACATCAGGCTCACCTCTATATTGTCGGGCCTGAGCTTCATAATAGGCTACCTCAAAATTGGAATGCCTCTGAAGGTACTCACTATCATAATCGTATCGACATTCTAAACCTCCAATCCTTTCATTTATTAACTCTATGCTCTTCCACTACAAGGTCAACTTATTCATCAAATCAGAGAGCGTAAGGGAACTAGAATGTGGAAGGTCATAACTTGTAGAGGGGACATCTCTACTGGTAGAAGGTCTTGACTTCTACTTCTAGTTCTCCATTTCTCATGGGATTCATAAGTTTTTAAATTGGCTTTACTAATGGGTTTCATATACTCCCAATTCTCCATTTTTCATGGGATTCATATGTCTTCAAATTAGCTTTACTAATGGGTTTCATAGGGTCAAGTTCTCCATTTCTCATGGGATTCATAAGTTCTTAAATTGGCCTTACTAATGGGTTTCATAGGGCATTCTTCATCTCCAATTTCCACTCCAGAAAGTTTGCAAATTGCATAAATAAGTCCAGGATGTAACTCAAGAAAGTTTGCAAATTGTATAAATAAGTCCAGGATGTCCTAGACCTCCACTAGTCTCACTCCTCACCGAGTCAAGTATATTATTCTTTCCACATTTATAGTTATATTATTTTGAATACATAAATTCAAAATAGCTTTATCTCTAGTTTCCTCACTATGGTGATAAGTCGGTAACAGAGTAGAGGAAATGAAATAGTGTCACGCGTTAGAGGTGGCATTCAACATGGAAGCAAAAAAATTTACCCGTTCTCGTTGCTTTATCTTCCATGTTCCTTTCCCATCAGTGAGAAAGTTGATCACATCATTCAGGGGGCCTTCCATCGTACTGAAGGATTCATATTAGCAACTATAAGAGCCGGGGACTTTGAAAAAGGTGTTGATGCGGGCGACAGTAAATTCAACAGGAAATCCACGCACTTGAACTATTCTGTCTTCAGAATAGATTACATTGGCGTAGAACTCCTTCACAACATTTGCATCAGGTTTATTGGTGGTGTAACAAAAGTTTTCCCACCTCTGCTCGGCAATAACTCGTTCGATTTCTCCACCCAAACTTTCGAAAACTCGATCTTGTATACACTTTTTCCTTTAAATATTGAAGTAAATTTTGTTTGAGCCATCGCATTGATGAAGAGAGACTCATCAAACTCAACCCGTCTCTTTTTTCGTGGAGCCATTTCAATCTAATCAAATTATAGAAAAATTCTAAAAATTACATCAAATATGCAAATCATGGCTTCCAATAGTAATTCTAAGAGTTCAACACTCAGATCCATGAATTTCTTCCCAAATTTTCTTCACGTTCTCAAATTTTTCAGATCTCCTCAATGTGGAAGAAATCCAGGGTGAAAATCAAATATTTTTAGTTTGAAGTGAAGCTCTTACCTAGATATGATCAAGTCTGGTTTAAAAAGCCTTCAAATTGCCTCCCAATCCAAGATCTTTCAAGCCCTAGGTCAAAAATTACATTTTCAGGACGAAGGAGATGATGAATAGTGGCGATTGATGATCAAAATCACGGTTAAAGGTGTTTTTTCATGAGCTCGCCGTCAGTAGGGCCAATAGCATCGTCGGCGCGCTCTATTGGAATTACATCCAAAGTCTAGGGAAAATCTCGTCGTCGGTGGCATCGAGGGCGTCATCGGTGGGCTCTATTGATTTTGGTTCAAATCTCAAATTTTTGCGATTTTGATCAATTTCAAGCCTTAACGACATGTTTTCAATCATTATAGACATAATTTTAAGTGACTAAATGATGTACTTAGCACATATAAATTTTCACAACACAAAGCATCACATTTATATATAAATTCCAAGGGGTACAATATACATTACCTAAGTTTGGTATTTTCTCAACCTCAACACATTAATTCAGCATCGCAATCCAAGCCACAACACTAAAAATGCTGAAAACAAAACAACCTATGCTTAGTCTCAACTATACAGAGATCTAAAAGTATAATTCTAAAGCAAAGCAAATACAAAGTTCAAATCAAAACACATAGATAAACAAATAGGTAGTAATATAAATCTACTATTCTATAGATTCAATACTAGATTCTCTTCTGAGATCAACCATTGATTGCACATGAACGAAGAGGTTTTAGAATGGTTGGAATGGAAATTCTTCAGTAGAATCCTCCTCTATAAATTTCATCCTCCTAATCAGTCGTATCAAACTATCTTCTAAATGTCCAAAGTGCTCAAAATGTTCTTTCATCCTCCAGTTCAGATGATCGAAGAAATCAGAGATATTATTAATCGCATTCATGACATTTTGTACCTCCTTTTCCAATTTCTTAATTCGGCGCAGGATCACCAGAGACTTGTCAAGAATTAAAGGTTGAACTGGCAGTAAATTCTGAGATGATTGATCTACTATAATGGCCATGTCATTTTCATCTTCAAAAGTTGGGAATGCTCAGTTGGATCCAAAGGCTTCTAAGGTAGTAGTACCTTTTCCCAATTTTTTTAGGACACTTGGAACTGACTGTAAAGTGAGAAAATTGTGGAGGGGTGTCCAAGCCCATAAGTGGATCCATTGATGATCAAAACCAAAAACTGACTTCACAATTATGGATCCAATGTCGATCGGCAGTCCCCTTTGGATGCAATAATTCAAAATAGCACTTTCCTTAGAAACTTTACCGATCTTCATTGTTGGTAACTGTTTTGTAGAAATAAAAATGTTGCAATGTTTCAAAACTGTAAATGTGGAAATGTTTCGAATTCGTCGGCGAGCCTTTGTATTAATTTTGCCTGGACTCTCTAGAAAAACCCGCCGTCGGCGGCGTTGAGGGCATTGTCGGCTCGCAAGGCAAAAATTGCACAATTTCGCTCTGGTCCGAATGCTTTTCAATTTTTCTCTATGGATTCCATTTTTAAGATGATTCAAGGGTAAATAAGAGTAGTAGAGCTTAATACTACCATAAACTAATGATAATTTCAAATAAAAACTATTATAATTATGATATAAGTAAAGATAAATATTGGTTGCCTCCAATAAAGCGCTTGGTTTAACGTCGTCAGCTCGACTTATTCAGGTGTCATTCAAGTTGACTGGTCATTAAAACCTCTTTAAAATTTGGTCTTTTACCCTCAAAATATGATTTTAATCTGTGTCTATTTACTTTAAATCTATTTTTAGTTTTCTGATCTTCAATTTCAACAGCTCCGTAAGTATAAACTTGAGTCACAATAAAGGGTCCTAACTATCTTCTGATCTTCAATTTCAATAGCTCCGTAAGTATAAACTTGAGTCACAGTAAAGGGTCCCAAGAGACTTCTAATTTCCCAGGAAATAACTTCAGCCTAGTGTTGTAAAGCAAAACTTCTTGCCCTGGTTTAAAGTCCTTTTGGTTAATCTTCCTATCATGCCATAACTTTATTCTCTATTTATAAATTCTTTCATTATCATAATATTCATTTCTTAATTTTTCCAATTCATTTAATTGTAACAATCTCTTCTTACCAGCATCTTTCAAATTATAATTAAATTTAATTCATTCAATTGTAACAATCTCTTCTCACCAGCATCTTTCAAATTATAATTGAATTCTTTAATCACCCAATTGTTATGCTCCAATTCTACTGGTAAGTGACAAGCCTTTGCAAAAATCAGTCTATAAGGAGTCAAGCTTCAATTCTACTGGTAAGTGACAAGTCTTTCCAAAAATCAATCTGTAAGGAGTCATTCTAATAGGAGTTTTATAAGCAGTCATATAAGCCCATAATGCGATATCCAGTCTAGTGGACCAATCTACTCTACTAGGGTTTACAGTCTTTTCAAGTATTTGTTTAATCTCTCTATTAGAAACTTCAGCTAAGCCACTAGTTTGAGAATGATATGCAGTAGAGATTCGATGAATAATATAAAATTTTTCTGCCAATCTTTGAATATATTTATTCCTAAAATGGGATCCTCCATCAGTGATAACCATTCTAGGCATTCCGTATCTAGTGAAAATATTTTTCATTAAAATCTTGAAACACTTTTAGCATCACAATGAGGTAAAGCTTGTGCTTCAATCCACTTAGAAACATAGTCCACTGTAATTAATATATATAAGTTCCCAAATGAAGGAATAAATGGTCCCATAAAATCTAATCCCCAAAC
>JXCR01147682.1:473434-512208 GCA_002079205.1 Phalaenopsis hybrid cultivar
TTAAATATTATGGTAGATTTAAAGAAATATTTTTGTAATGAAAATTAATTTTGAAACTTAAGATATTTAGTATAAGAGAATAAGATTATAATTAACTATTGAAAGTAAAGGAAACTATATTTTGAAGTATTAAAAATCTGGAAATTCATTTGAGAAGAAAAGATTGGGATTCAATGATGTGAAAACTATGAAATATTTATAAGGTAAGAAATGCTTTGAGTTTCAAATTTAGGGAAAGAAATGTGAAGTTCAAAATCATTAAAGGCTATCTAGATATAGTAATCCTCACTTAAAAAAAAGGAAAGATAAAGGACTGAAAACAATCCAAATGAAAAAGAAAAAAAGAAAGAAAAATGAAAGTGAGGAGAAGCTTGAGGGATATGCCTAAATCAAACTGACTTCACTAGACCTACCTAAATGGGAAAACTTAAATACATTCCTGAACTTATATTTATGGAATAGATGTTTTTACTAATAGAGTTCTCATGAATTTCTTACCTATTGGATATTCTAAGTGACTTAATATTGTAATCTATAGTCATTCTTGAAATAAATAGAAAACTTAGAATTCTTAAAACCCGATGACTAGATAATCTGATGGCTACAGAGTTATTCAATTACTTGAATTTTTTTTCCAAAAATCTCACTATGATATTTATGTAAATCAAACTTATAGCATTTCTGAATTAAAATATTACTGCAGTAGATCATAACTTTTATATAGTACTAAAATTACTCGAGGACAAGTAATAGTTAAGTTTGAGGGATTTTGACCAAAGTAAAATATGTTGAGATTTTTGTACCTCTTTTATACTATTTTTAATGATATTGCACTTTAAAGAAAGATATTTTTGATGTTTTGTTGCAGTAATGATGAATTAAGGTAAATGGAGCAAAAAGATTCAAAAAGGAGCGAATTTGGAGCAAAAAGGACCAAAATGTGCAGAATTGCACTAGGGCGCCGACGACGCCATCAACGATGCCGACGGCGAGCTATTACCGAGGCTACAGGACAAAAATCTGCAGAAGGCCGCTGATGGCGCCATTGAGGCTGCCGATGGCACCAACGAGGCCGTTGACGGTGGGATCGACGGTTATGTGTACTTGTACAATGGATAAGGCCGGATTTTGGAGGGGTGCAAAAGCAACTCTTGGGAAAACTCATCCACATCTTTAAAGAGAAGATTTTGGCCAAAAATAGAAGAGTCTTGGAGGTTAGATAGGATCCATTAGTGTGTAGAGAGCTTGGTAGAGAATCTAACTGTGAGGAATTCTTCGAGAAATTGTAAGAGTGGAGGAAAAGTGAGAGATTTCTTTCTCCTTGCTACTTCGAAGAAGAATTCCGTGTGCTGTAAAGAAAGAAAGAGATTCACAGGAACTTCAAGGAGTGTTCTTGGGAAGAAATTTAGAGATAAGTTATTTACTTGTTATAGTTTGTATGGCTTNGAAATTTATATATAAATGTTATGTTATGTTTTGTGAAAGTTTGTATGTGTTAAGTACATCATTTAACTATTTAAAAGTATGTTTATAAAGATTAAAAAGATATCGTTTAAGCTTAGAATTGATCAAAATCGCAAAAATACAAAATTTAGACATAATCGATAGAGCCCNTTCTTCTAGATATATTGCCTACTCGTTGACATCGATCACAAGTTTTTATGTATCTATATCTCCAAAGATAGTAGGCCAATAAAATCAAGCTTGTAAAATTTTATAAACAGTTTTATCAATCCCATAATGTCCTCCAAATTCAAAATCATGACATTTCTAAAAGATTAGCTCAGTTTCTTCATAAGGTACACATCTTCTCATAATAAGATCCTTACATTGTTTATATAAATAAGGCTCAACCCAAAAATATGCTTTTGCATCATGAATAAATTTTCTTTGTTGTTGCAATGTCACCATAGGTGGCAAAATATCACTTACAATATAGTTAACAATATCAGCATACCATGAAATTTTTCACTCATTAATATTATAAAGTTGTTTTTCATGGAAATTGTCTGTAATTTCATTGTAAGTGTCAGATAATTCATGATTTTCTAATCTTGACAAATGATCAACAATTTGATTATCAATTCCCTTTCTATCAATAACAACAAGATCAAATTCTTGCATAAAAAATATCCATCTAATCAACCTGGGTTTAGCATCCTTCTTATCATAAGTATCCATCTAATTAACCTTAGTTTGACATCCTTCTTTTGCATCACATATTTAATAGCAGAGTGATCAATATGCACAACACATTTAGCTCCTATTAAATAAGATCTAAATTTATCTAAAGCATATACAATAGCCAGTAACTCTTTTTCAGTAACAGTATAATTAATTTGTGCATCATTAAGAGTTTTACTAGTGTGGTATATAACTTTAAAAATATTTTCATACCTTTCTCCAAGGACAGCTCCAATAGCATAATCACTAGCATCACACATCAATTCGAATGGTTTCTCCCAGTTAGATGAAACTATAATAGGAGAAACGAGCGCAGAATCTGACGAGTAGTAGATTTACTATGCTACCTTTATGTTTATGTGTGTTTAGATTTGAACTTTATATTTGCTTTGCTTTAGAATNTTGATGGCTCAAACTCGATTTACTTCAATACTTAAAGAAAAAAAAGTGTATACAAGATTGAGTTTTCGAGAGTCTAGAAGGAGAAATTGAACAGGTTATTGTCGAGCGAAGATGGGAAAACTTTTGTTACACCACCAATAAAGCCGATGCAAATGTGGTGAAGGAGTTCTACGCCCATTGTGATTTATTCTGAAGATGGAATCGTACAAGTGCGTGGATTCCCTGTGGAATTTACCGCAGCCCGCATTAACACTTTCTATGAAGTCCCAGATTCTTACAACTACCCCTTTGAATCGTTTAGTATGATGGAAGGCCCCCTCAATGATATGGTTAACTTTCTCACTGATGGGAAAGAAACGTGGAAGATAAAGCAGCGAGAACGGGTAAACTTTTCTGCTTCTATGTTGAATGCCACCTCTAAGGCATGACACTATTTTATTTCCTCTACTCTGTTCCGACTTATCAACATAGTGAGGTAACTAGAGATAGAGCTATTCTGAATTTCTGTATTCAGAATAATAAAACTATAAATGTGGGGAGAATTATTTTCAAGAATATATTGACTACGACAAGAAGTGAGACTAATGGAGGTCTAGGACATCCTGGACTTATTTATACACTTTGCCAACTTTCTGGAGTGGAAGCTAGAGAGGAAGAATGGGTTCACCCTATGAAACCCATTAGTAAATCTAATTTGAAGACTTATGTATCCCATGAGAAATAGAGAATTGGAAGTAGGAGTCAGGAACCTTCTACCAGTAGAGATGTCCCCTCTACAAGTTATGACCCTCCTCCTCCTTCTAGCTCCCCTACCTTAACAGATTTGATGAATGAGTTGACCTTGCAGAGGAAGAGCATAAATTTAATAAACGAAAGGATTGGAGGTTTAGAATGCCGACATGATTATGATAGTGAGTACCTGCAGAGGCATTCCGATTTTGACATAGCTTATTATGACGCTCAGGCCCGACACTACAGAGGAGAGCCTGATGTTACATTTCCTGAATGCCCCCGATATACTTAATATCAACCCAATCCACCTGTTGATCAAGGTGACGATGAAATAGCTTGGGATTTTGCTAGTTAGAATGAAATTGATGTACTTATGTTTTTATTTTTTATTTTATGTAATCTTAGATAATTTTATTGTTGTAAATGTTTACTGTGGTAGTAAAAATGTACATGTGTAAGTTGTAGATGTTGCTCAGTACTTTATGGATTGTAATGCAATGTGATATTTATTTTCATTTTGGTATTTTTGTCTTTTGTTTAGCATTGTAATTGTGTTAGGAAATGTTGTATGTTTTTGCTTTAGTTTTTATACTTATTTCAAAACTTCATTTCCCAGAAATTCCTCTAATGATTTATGTGTAGAAAGCTCCTAATATTACAGACCAGGTAAAGTAAAAATTTGAGAAGGCCTGCAGAAATTTCAGAATGATAAAGATGCCTACAATACTGAGGTATGATTTATATTTATAGTATTTTCTTTCCACCTTCATTTCATATTTAAAAATTTAAGTTTGGGAAAGGGAAGAAAAAGATTAACTATTAGATGTCCTCTATTTCAATATTTTCAAAAATTATTTATNTGGCGGAATCGCACACGAGGTCGCCGATCAAGGATGCTGTGATCTCCGTTCCACCTTATTTTGGACAGGCAGAGCGTAGGGGGGTGCTTCAGGCAGCGCAGCTTGCTGGAATCAACGTGCTTTCTCTTATTAATGAGCATTCTGGTGCTGCCTTGCAGTATGGCATTGACAAGGACTTTTCGAACAATTCTGGGCATGTCATATTCTATGATATGGGCTCCAGAAATACCTATGCAGCTCTAGTTTACTTTTCAGCGTATAACACGAAGGAGTTTGGAAAGACTGTATTTGTCAATCAGTTTCAGGTAAGTCCTTTTTTTTCCTTTTAATTTTTTATCAGACATATGTATATATATATTTTAAAAAGTCTATATGCAAACACCATGCTGTTTTGNCCTTTTAATTTTTTATCAGACATGTATATATATATTTTAAAAAGTCTATATGCAAACACCATGCTGTTTTGCTATCGTCTAGAATTGGAAACATAGCAATAGCTAACGCATAGAAAATTGATTCATTTTATGCAACCATATTGCTTAGAAATGCTTTCGTAAGGATAGCTTCTCGTTTTGTTTTTGAAGTGATTCTGCACTTTTTTCAATACATATTTAGCATCTCGTTATGTTTTTGAAGTGGTTCTGCATCTGACTTTTTTTAATATATATATATATCCTGGCTAGTTATTTGTCGGTTTAAATGGTGGGTAACTTCTCCAGAAATACCCTTTTTGCTGTAAAGAATCTGGATGGGCTTATAGCTTAAAATGATTTCATGACATGTATAGATTATGATATGGAAATAGGAGATTTTGTAAAACCATGCCAACGAGAGTAATAAATAGGTTTTAAGGGAAGGGATAAATCGATGAAAAATTAGATTACGACAAGAAAAAAAGGATCTCAACTATGTTAGTTGCATCGAAGAAGCTTCATATTCACGAATGGCTTTTTTTAGTTTGAACTTGTTTAGTTTTGCTTGTAAATTAAGTAAATAAGCTATGCTCAACAATTTCAGCNGTTAGATTACGACAAGAAAAAAAGGATTTCAACTATGTTAGGTGCATCGAAGAAGCTTCATATTCACGAATAGCTTTTTTTAGTTTGAACTTGTTTAGTTTTGCTTGTAAATTAAGTAAATAAGCTATGCTCAACAATTTCAGCTTGTGAGCTATACAGTTTGCTTGATTATGTTTGGTTCAGTTAAAACTCGATTTATAAAATTATTAATATATAAATGAAAGAAATGTATATACACACACACACACGAGCACACTAGGACACACATTTATATAAGTTATAAAAATCTATATATATATATATAAATTTTTTTGTAATCATTGTACTTTTTAATCAATTCTAAAAAATACTGTGAGTAAAATNGAGCACACTAGGACACACATTTATATAAGTTATAAAAATCTATGTATATATATATATAAATTTTTTTGTAATCATTGTACTTTTTAATCAATTCTAAAAAATACTGTGAGTAAAATNACGTAGAATTGGATATTTTAGAGTGACAGACTAAAATCCCCAATTCGGTCCTATCGGTTGGGTGCTGATGTGTAGATGTTAGCCCTAAGGTGAGGGGAATGTGGGAGCTCCAAAGTGAGAGCCGCTATCCTCCCAGCCTAGCCGCAGAATCATTAACCAAGCATAGGATTAGTCAATGTTCTTTAAGCCTGGACCAAAGGGTAAAGAATAGGTATGCTCCTATTTGGCACAATATAAATTGAACTAATTAATTTATCCATTCACTATAATTTCTTGACAAGGAGAAGGATGCTTTCTTATATATTGAATATTCATTCACTATAATTTCTTGACAAGGAGAATGATGTTTTCTTATATATTAAATATCACATTAGAAGTTCACTATAATTTCTTGACAAGGAGAATGATGTTTTCTTATATATTGAATATCACAATTTAAACCCTACTTTCTATCATTAGTTATTTATTAGTTATCCAACTTATCTACTTATTTCAATTGCCTATTAGTGATATATAAGCAAATTGAACGTCGTCGTTGTAGTTGAAGTATTACTTTTTATTAAGCCTTAGTCCGTAGTATTCTATTTCTTCCTATGGGATCGATAACTAGGACTCCATTAGAGCTTTAAAATACTTAAGCGATACGTATACTTGCGTTGACAAATTCGACTTTAACATTATTGAATATTATATCTATACGAATCAAATTAGACACATCTATAAAGTCGCGATCAAGTCTTTGGACGCCATTGCTGGAAATTAAATCTTCTAGTAGCGCCATCAAATTCTAACATATATAAATAAATAAAGTCGCAGTCATGTTTTTGGCACCGTTGCCGGGGAATTAAATATTCTAGTAGCGTCATCAAATTCTTGTAATTGTCAATTTACAAAAACAAAAAGGTCGGTCAATGGAGTCCTAGAAATCAATCCCACGAGGAGTAAGTTTACAACTACGAACTAAGATTTTAGAAAAGCAACACTTTAATCACAACAATAAAATTCAATTTGCTTATCTTTAGGCAATTGAAATAATTACGTAATTTTAATAACTATTAAATAACTAATGATACTAATGAAAGTTTAAATATGATATTAATTATATAAGAAAGCATCATTCTCCTTATCAAGAAATTATAGTGAATGGATAAAGTAAATTAGTTCAAATTATATTGTGTTAAATAGGAGCATACCTATTATTTACCCTTTGGTCCAGACATAAAGGACATTGACTAATCTTACGCTTATTTACTGAATCTGCGGCTAGGCTGGGAGGATAACGGCTCTCACTTCGCAACTCCCATGTTCTCCTCACCTGAGGGCTAACATCTACACTTCAGCACCCAAACGATAGAACCGAATTAGGGATTTTAGTCTGGCACTCTAAAATCTCTAATTCTACGCCGGATAATATTATTTCCCTAATTATTTGCACCCAACTTCCAAGGGTCTTGACCTCCCTGAATCTTGGATGTAATCTTCACTTTTAGTTGTAAAACTCAACATATTTTAACAAATCAATTGGCCAGATTGAAAGTAAATTAAGATCAAAGTGAAAAGATCATCACAATTTCTTAAACATATTCATGGCTTCACCAATTCAATTTACCATTTCACAAATCTCGAGACAAGGAGAAAGATAGAGAAAACTACTCAGATCTCATGGGGAAACACAATAAAACTCAGAATTCATATATAAAATCAAAGTCATACAAACTACAACAAGTAAATAACTTATCTCTAGTTTCTCCTCAAGAAAACTCCTCGAAGTTCCTCTGAATTTCTTCAGAATTCCTCTTTAAAGCAGCAAGGAGGAAGAAATCTCTCACTTTCCCTCCACTCTTACAATCTCTCGAAGAATTCTCACTAATATTGGAATTTTTCTAATCTCTAGGAACTCTCCTAGCACTTCCTTTACTCCCTATATTCTTTCCCTCGGAAAGGAGGAAGAAATCTCTCACTTTCCCTCCACTCTTACAATCTCTCAAAGAATTCCTCACAATGTTACACTCTACTGGAAATTCTATACACTAATGGTAACCTCCAAGGCCTCTAGCACTCTTCTATTTTTGGCCAACACACTATTGGAACATTTCTAACATCCAAGACCTCTATAATTTTTGGCCAAAATAGTCTTTTAAATTTGTGGATGAGCTTTCCCAAAAGTTGTCAAAGCATCCCTTCAAAATTTGGCCTTATCCAAAGCCTGATTGGGCATAACCGCCGAGCTCGCCGTCGGCAGCCTCGAGAGCGCTGTCGGTGGACCTTCTTAATGAATTAATTTTGGAGTTTCGGGAAAATCTTGTCGTCGGCTTGGTCGATGGCATCGTCGGCGCCCTAGTTCAATTCTTCACATTTTGGTGCTTTTCGCTCCAAATTCGCTCCTTTTTGTATCTTTTTGCTCCAATGACCCTAATTCATCATTCCTGCAACAAAACATCAAAAATACATTTCTTTAAAGTGCAATATCATAAAAAATAGTATAAAATAGGTATGAAAATCTCAACATATTTTCTCTGGTCACAAAGCAGGAAAATTGTGGAAGGATGTTTAAGTCCATAAATTGACCCATTCATAATAATACCCATAACATATTTAAATATAAGAGATCCTATATTAATGGGTTTTTCCATTTGAATGCAATAATATAAAATAACACTTTCTTTGGTGACTCTACTAATCTTCATGGTAGGAAGTAATTTTGCAGAAATGAAGAAATGCCACTACATTGAAATTAGATTAAGTGATGAAGCAGGGAAACTAACATATCCATGATCTCGTATTTCCCACATATCACTTTCATCCCTCAGAAAATAATCGACATCTTGAATCAAATCTCTTGTTGGGATAAAATTTGTATAATGACAATTTGGAACGTTTTCTATCATATACAATTCATGAATTCTCTCAGGAGTAAATGGTACAACCTTACCTCGTACGAAGATAACTCCTTGGGTAATTCCATGTAAATTTACATAAAACACCTTCACCACTGGTACAACAACTGCAGCGGCAGTATAGCACAGAACTTCCCATCATCTTTGTAAAATCATTTTATCAATTGGAGAACTTGGATTAATCAATCCATGATTGATAAAACCTCTCTCCTTGATCAATCTCTTCTTCGTAATAACTTTGTCGTATAATCTCTGTGCGTCAAAACTAATAAATTTCCTCTATTGAAAACTCCATACCTTGAAATATTTCTGGAATTAGAAGCCATGAAATTTGAAAATAAGAAGTTTCTAGTCGTCCAAGGCAGTTTTTAGGACTTCAAAAACACCTCCCAATAGTTATTATGGAGCAAAATCCCGTTAAAGTCCATCAAAATTCATCCCAAACCGTCAAACTGCTCTCGACACCGTCGACACTCCCGATGGTGTTGTCAGCGCTATGGTTCATTTACATGGGCGTTGTCGGCGCCCATTCTGGCGTCGTCAGAGCTAGTGAAAAAAAATTGCAACATTAATTTTTTTGTTCAATTTGATTACAAAATTTTCTCCAATACCAATATTTGACTTAATTTATAATACATTAAATTATGTAGGATTATTATATATTAATATATAAAACACTTAAGGCCAAAATCCCTTATATAAATCTGAGGCCTACACATAAGCGTCGTTGGAGTCGGTGTTTATTTAATGATTGTGCTGTTCTCTTTCAAATGACACAGTCGGCCCTACTTTTGGCTTCATCAGCGTTGAGTAAAATTCACCATCTGTTACGTTGGTCTACGCTGCTTTTGGCGCCGTCGACGCTGAGTATTTCTCAAAAACGTCATTTTGACCTTAAATTCCATTCTTTTGCTTTCTTTTTGTTTCAAGTCCTAAAAATCAATAATCTGCAAGAAAACATAAAAAACACCTTCCATTAAAGTGCCAAATCACAAAAAATGAGTATAAAATATGGGTCTAAAAATGCATGTATTTTTGGTGTATCAAGACCCCATAATTAATTTAAACCCTTTCGAGTCATTATATTATATAAGGGAAGCGACCTGTCAGATTTATTTGTAGCCCAGTGTTGATATCCAACACTTTTTGAGTTCAAATAATCAAATCCATCGTAACACCTTCGGTTATGCGCTTGATATTTCAAAAAACCATGAATCTTTGAATCTGAACGGTGTTCAAAAACCCCATGTCGAGGAGAACAACATGGAACATACAGTGAAACACAAAACACAACCCCCCTCATGATGGGGCAAACTTCAGACTCTTAAACTGCATACTATTTTCTACGTAGACTTGCATTATGCAGCTAACATAATTTGTGATATGCTTTAGCATTTCATTTATTAACAAACATCAATTTCTTATGCCTATAATCACATTTATTCACCAATTAAAGTACATTAATCAACCAATTTTGATCAATTTTATAACTTATTAGACTTCTTGAACGTCGTGATGCTCGGAGTATTTCTAAATTTTTAATTAAAAAAATTTTTACAGGATATGAAATGCCAAGAGTAATTAGTACCGATGGAGGGTCTCATTTTAGGAATAAGAGAATTGAAAAGTTGATTAGGAAATATAATATTATGTATAAATTATCTATTTCTTGTCATCCTCAGACTAGTGGTCTAGTAGATATATCAAATCATGAAATTAAACGAATTCTAGAAAAAGTTGTAAGTCCTTATAAATTGGATTGGTCTGCTAGATTAGATATTGCATTATGGGCATACAAAACTGCTTATAAGACTCTTATAGGAATGTCCCCATATAGATTTTTTTTTGAAAAAACATACCACTTACCAGTAGAATTGAAACATAAAACATTTTGGGTTATTAAAGAATTTAATTTTAGTCTAAAAGATGTTGGTGAGAAAAGATTATTACAACTGAATGAATTTGAGGAGATTAGAAATGAAGCATATGATAATGCAAAAAATTATAAACAAAAAATGAAAATATGGCATGATCGGAAGATTATTAAAAAGAAGTTTGAACTTGGACAAAAAGTTCTATTATATAATACAAGATTTAGATTATTTCCAAGAAAACTTAAATCCAGAAGGTTAGGATCATTTAAAGTGATTAAAGTCTATCATTATGAAACTGTTGTTATTAAATATCCTAACACTGGAAAAATATTTAAATTTAATGAGCATCACTTGAAACATTATATGAAGAGTACATACCTCAATTTAAAGAAGTTTTAATGTTAAGTCAACCCAACTAAATAAATGGTATGTAGGGCTGACGACGTTAAACCAAGCATTTTGTGGGAGGCAACCCATATATGCTAGTAATTACCTCTTAGACAAAAGTGCACTTATTAATGAGCAAGACTTCATTTGTTGAATAAATTTTTTGTAATTGATCATAATGCTTCCTATATTACATGAGTTTATCAGCTTACAACTTATCTTAACATTGGTCACCACCTTCATTCATTAAGTGTTGTATATTAATTAGCATCCTTATTGTATGCCTATAATCACATTTATTCACCAACTAAAATACATTAATGAACCTTCTTTTGATTAAGTTTATAACTTTTGTTAGAGAAAACATGAACTTATTGATGTTGCTTGAATTTTTTTTGTTGATTTAACTTTTTGTAACTTGCCCAACTGCTTCCTAAACTGCATCACTTTATCAACTTACAGCTTACTCTTAATAGTGACCATCACTATCATTCAGTAAGTGATGTCTATAAACCAGTTTTCTTATCTTTTGCATTTAAATACATTTATTCAACAAGTTACATTGATCAATCTTTTTTTTAATTAATTTTATAACAGAGGCTAAATGTTAGTTTTCACCCTTCATTAGTATCTTGGCTAATGCTACCCATCCTTCATGAGGCAGCCCCTTCTTTTCTCACCTCAATTGACAAAGAATTTTTATATTATAAATTTCTAATAGAGCCAACTCTTTAATTTTCAAGGAATTACACATGATTTTTGTTCTATTTAGTTAATTTGTTATGATTTTATTCTCTTTATATTCCTCACATAGAAATATCACAATCTTCAACATTTATTCAATTTTATTCATTTTTTATCTTTGAGTTAAATTTTCATAGAAGTTATAAAGTGACTCTTGATTTTTGTCATTATAAAAAAACTCAAATTGAAACTAACAAGCCACTTAGAGCAAGTTCAACTTAATTTGGTTTGGCTATTAAGACACTTGATTGAAATCCATTTTGAATCGTGAGATAATCTACGACCGCTCGAGATGTTATGCCTTCCTGGAGGAGGCTTTGAGATGCAAAGGCTTAGTGTGAAAGAAAAAAAATATTATTTATAAAGTCGGCAAGCATCTGTACTCCATTAAAAATAATGTTGTATAGTATTTTATACATATTTTATAAAAATCTATAATAATACTATAAATAAAATCCGAATGTATAGAGATTCATTACATAATATGCGCCTCCTAATGTCTACTTATGTTGCGGAAAAATGTCGAGCTCCAACACACTAGAGCCACGTGTATTAAGCGCCACTTGTTTTCATTTGATTGGACAATTGACGTTTTAAACCCCCTGATTTATATAAACCATTTTTATGCTGAAGAAATTGACTCCCAAAACTGCTTTCCTTCTTCCAACTCTCGCGTTTCTTCTACAATTCTCGCTCTCTTCAACACCGGAGAACGAGAAGACAATTAAAACATAACTTGAATCCCCTCTGTAAACTGCGCTTGGAGCTTATGTTCGTTATTTTTCTTCCATCCTTTGATATACTGCCTCTAAACAGTACTCTAGGCACGATTTACACGATGCTGCGGGCTCATAGAGCGTTAGAGCTCCGCTCGAAGATGAGATCCGGAGCCGCGGCCTCGTTTCTTCTTGCTATATTCGTATTCGTCTCTTTATCGTCGATGCCGGTGGAATCTGCGGTTGNTTCACATAAAAATATCACAATCTTCAACATTTATTCAACTTTATTCATTTTTTATCTTTGTGTTAAATTATCATAGAAGTTATAAAGTAACTCTTGATTTTTGTCATTATGAATAAGCTCAAATTGAAACTAACAAGCCACTTAGAGCAAGTTCAACGTAATTTGGCTAGGCTATTGAAACACTTGATTGAAATCCATTTTGAATCGTGAGATAATCTACGGCCGCTCGAGATGTTATGCCGTCCTGTAGGAGGCTTTGAGATGCAAAGGCTCAGGGTGAAAGAAAAAAAATATTATTTATAAAGTCGGCCTGTGCTCCATTAAAAATAATGTTGTATAGTATTTTATACATATTTTATAAGAATCTATAATACCATTATAAATGAATAGAGATTCATTACATAATATGCGCCTCCTAATGTCTACTTATGTTGCGGAAAAATGCCGAGCTCCAACACACTAGAGCCACGTGTATTAAGCGCCACTTGTTTTCATTTGATTGGACAACTGACGTTTTAAACCCCTGATTTATATAAACCATTTTTATGCTGAAGAAATTGACTCCCAAAACTGCTTTCCTTCTTCCAACTCTCGCGTTTCTTCTACAATTCTCTCGCTCTCTTCAACACCGGAGAACGAGAAGACAATTAAAAACATAACTTGAATCCCCTCTGTAAACTGCGCTTGGAGCTTATTGTTGGATTTTTCTTCCATCCTTTGATATACTGCCTCTAAACAGTACTCTAGGCACGATTTACACGATGCTGCTGGCTCATAGGGCGTTAGACCTCCGCTCGAAGATGAGATCCGGATCCGCGGCCTCGTTTCTTCTTGCTATATTCGTATTCGTCTCTTTATCGTCGATGCCGGTGGAATCTGCGGTTGNGCCGCGGCCTCGTTTATTCTTGCTATATTCGTATTCGTCTCTTTATCGTCGATGCCGGTGGAATCTGCGGTTGCGAGCATAGATCTAGGCTCCGAATGGATGAAAGTGGCGGTGGTGAACTTGAAGCCCGGCCAAAGTCCGATCTCCATCGTCATCAATGAGATGTCCAAACGCAAATCACCAGCGCTTGTTGGCTTCAATGCCGGTAATCGGTTGGTCGGTGAGGAAGCCGCGGGTATCGCCGCACGGTATCCCAACAAAGTATACTCTCAGTTTAGGGACATGATTGGGAAACCCTATAAGTACGTGAAGGACATTATTGATTCATTGTATCTACCTTTTGATCTGGTGGAGGACTCCAGAGGAGCGGCTGGATTCAAAACGGATGATGGGGTTGTGTACTCGGCGGAAGAGTTGCTGGCGATGATC
This sequence comes from Phalaenopsis hybrid cultivar, assembly GCA_002079205.1. Lineage (NCBI taxonomy): Eukaryota > Viridiplantae > Streptophyta > Magnoliopsida > Asparagales > Orchidaceae > Phalaenopsis > Phalaenopsis hybrid cultivar. Next base: position 487,292 of record JXCR01147682.1, read on the forward strand.
CTTCGATACGGAATGGGCTTGGCGGAATCACACACGAGGTCGCCGATCAAGGATGCAGTGATCTCCGTTCCACCTTATTTTGGACAGGCAGAACGTAGGGGGGTGCTTCAGGCAGCGCACCTTGCTGGAATCAACGTGCTTTCTCTTATTAATGAGCATTCTGGTGCTGCCTTGCAGTATGGCATTGACAAGGACTTTTCGAACAATTCTGGGCATGTCATATTCTATGATATGGGCTCCAGAAATACCTATGCAGCTCTAGTTTACTTTTCAGCGTATAACACGAAGGAGTTTGGAAAGACTGTATTTGTCAATCAGTTTCAGGTAAGTCCTTTTTTTTCTTTTAATTTTTTATCAGACATATGTATATATATATTTTAAAAAGTCTATATGCAAACACCATACTGTTTTGCTATCATCTAGAATTGGAAACATAGCACAACAGGATAGCTAACGCATAGAAAATTGATTCGTTTTATGCAACCATATTGCTTAGAAAATGCTTTCGTAAGGATAGCTTCTCGTTATGTTTTTGAAGTGATTCTGCACTTTTTTCAACACATATTTAGCTTCTCGTTATGTTTTTGAAGTGGTTCTGCATCTGACTTTTTTTAATATATATATATATATCCTGGCTAGTTATTTGTCGGTTGAAATGGCGGGTAACTTCTCCAGAAATACCTTTTTTGCTGTAAAGAATCTGGATGGGCTTATAGCTTAAAATGATTTCATGACATCTATAGATTATGATATGGAAATAGGAGATTTTGTAAAACCATGCCAACGAGAGTAATAAATAGGTTTTAAGGGAAGGGATAAATCATGAAAAATTAGATTACGACAAGAAAAGAAGGATCTCAACTATGTTAGGTGCATCGAAGAAGCTTCATATTCATGAATAGCTTTTTTTAGTTTGAAATTGTTTAGTTTTGCTTGTAAATTAAATAAATAAGCTATGCTTGAACCAACAATTTCAGCTTGTGAGCTATACAGCTTGCTTGATTATGTTTGGTTCAGTTAAAACTCGATTTATAAAATTATTAATATATAAATGAAAGAAATGTATACACACACACACGAGCACACTAGGACACACATTTATATAAGTTGAAAAAATCTATAAATATATAAAATTTTTTGTGATCATTGTACTTTTTAATCAAATCTAAAAAATACTGTGAGTAAAATAATAATCTTTATTATATCAAAAGACTTGTAGATAAATTTGGAAGATCATGTTTTTCATTATTAGATTTGTATAATTAGGGTGTAATACATGTTTACGATATTCCAAGAGATGTAAAATACTTGTCCTAGTGCTCTCCAAAAAGTCTCTGAAACCTGTGAAGCATTATAAAAAATGCAAAATCAATTCAGATGTGTTACATGGTATCCTAGAATATCCAAGTGTCTCAATGCATGGCACACTATCTTTTGTAACATGTTGACCTGCTTGAAGAAGTTAGTGCTTCATAGTTCTTAGAAAAGGAAGGTAGATTGGTGGCAGCATTTTTCATTGCTCCATTTATTATAATCCAAATATGACCTGAAGTTTTATGTGCAATATAGTTTGCTCTAGTGTTCTATGGAAAAAACTTACCGAGGGTGGGTGGGGATGAAATGTTCAACTTAAAAACATATTAAATTATTGTTTAGAATGAGTTTAATATGAAGTGGCAAAGTTTTAGTTTTTTATGTTGTAAAGTTTATTATTGTTAGTTAAATATATAATCTTGTTATTCAACTTTTGTCTATATGAATCTGGCAAAATAAAATCTTTAGACATCTTTGTTTGTCATGCGTACTTCAAATCTTCAGTACAGAAGTAACATCTATGTGTTATTTGAAAATTAGGATGAAGTTAATCTGCTAGTTATTTTTTTTTGTTATTTTATGTCATTGGTTTTCTAATCTGTTATTTGTACAGCCATCCATATTTTGACTTGTTTTGTGGTGTGATTTTCTTTCTTAGAATGTCATAATCATGTATCATCGTTTGCTTGTCTTAACTCGTTAGCCATTCCAAGAAAAAACACCGAACCTTCATGTTATGTGCTTAGTTGGGGGAATTCCATTGCCCCCCTTTGCTCTCCTGCTTTATTAAGTATATCTTGAATTTGTTCACTCACTTAATGTTTGTGCTTTTGTTCATTGACAGATCAAAGATGTGAGTTGGAAAACAAATCTTGGAGGTCAAAATATGGAATTACGGCTTGTGGAACATTTTGCTGATGAATTTAACAAGGAACTTGGGAATGGAGCTGATGTGAGAAATTCCCCAAAGGCGATGGCTAAATTGAAGAAACAAGTTAAGCGTACAAAGGAAATCCTAAGTACAAACACCGTGGCTCCTTTATCAGTTGAATCACTTTATGATGAACAGGACTTTAGGTAAGAAATGTTTATCAAACTAAATTTTAAATCCTGAAATTATTTTCCCCCTTTAACATAAAGTTCAGATTTAATTTTCTCATTTTTGATTTAGGGTTATAAGCTAACTTTGAGGACATTTGTCTTGACAATATAAATATTAATTTTATCCTATCATAGTTTTTAATATGTGCTTATATTCTGTTATTTTTCATTTAGTCTAGGCATTCTCATGTTGTCATCGCATGTGATTCTGATTTAGGTTAATCATGGACTGGATATTATGATGCTTTATATGATCATGTTACCATATGTTAGTTTTCATGCTTTATGCTTTATTTGCATTTCAATGTAATCTGGAGACCTCTCTTCTATAAATAAAAGAAGGTAGGATGGAATGGAATAGATGATTCTAATGATTAATTAAAGGAAAATTTTTGTTCTGTGAACTCTCTTTCTTCTCTTTCTACTCTCCTACAGCTGGCTTAGCCAAGTTTCTTTTCTAATCCTCCTCTCCTTTCATCCCTAGCCACTAGCCAGCTGTTCTTCACCTCTTCTACAGAATATCCCTCTGATCTTCCATGGTTTACTATTGAGCTCCATAGAAGTTTTAAGCTTTTGAAAAATAAGATTTAGATTTAATCAATCATCACGGGATCAAGCTTAAAAAAAAACTAATTGGTATTACAGTGTGGGTTCTCAAGGATTTAAGATCCTTTAAGTTTTTGCTAAGAGATACCAAGCCTCTTCCGTTTGCTCAAGTCCTTTTTATTGTTCAAATTTAGTTCTAACTCCGTTCTGTGTAGAATAACTGCTGTATGTGATTGTGTACCTACATATTGTGGTTTCTCGTGTAGCTAAATCTGCTGTGTACCTACATATTTGCTTCTTGTTGAGTCAGTGCATATATTCTAGGTTGGGCACCTTGCCGGGTACGACTCAGAGCTGAAGCTAATTCTGATGACTTAGCTGGCCTATGTCTGCCTAAAGTCCGATGAGTAGATTGAGTACTAACTCTGGCCTCAACTTAAGATCTTTGGCCAAATTTTATGATGAACACTATAAGCTTTCTCTACATATATTTTTTATATTAGATGCAAATTACAGTTATTAGAAGGTGTGAACAATTTAGATATCTCGGGTCTGTTGTTCGAAGCGATGTTGATATAGATGGTGATGTTAATAATAGAATTCAAGTTGGTTGGTTGAAGTGGAGGAATGCTTCGGGCCTTTTGTGAGATGTTAATAGTAGAATTCAAGTTGGTTGGTTGAAGTGGAGGAATGCTTCGGGCCTTTTGTGTTGATTCGAAAGTACCGCTAAGACTGAAAGGAAAATTTTATAAGACGGTGGTGAGACCTGCAATGCTCTAAATGGTTACTTAGATTGAAAGGAAAATTTTATAAGAAGGTGGTGAGACCTGCAATGCTCTATGGCGCTGAACACTGAAAGGAAAATTTTATAAGACGGTGGTGAGACCTGCAATGCTCTATGGCGCTGAATGCTGCTTTTATAAGACGGTGGTCAGACCTGCAATGCTCTAAGGCACTGAATGTTGGCCTTTAAAAGAGAAGCATAATACTAAGTTAAGTGTTGCCGAGATGAGAATGCGTTGACATGTTGGCCTTTAAAAGAGAAGCATAATAATAAGTTAAGTGTTGTCGAGATGAGAATGATTAATGGATGAGTGACTTTACACTTAGAGACAAATGCGAAATGAGTATATCCGTGATAGGGTTGGTGTAGCTTCTGTGACGGACAAAATTAGAGGAAGTCGTCTTAGATGGTTTGGTCACATTAAGTGTCGACCACTGAAGATCCAATTAGGAGAGTAGATGTTTTAGATTCAACTTATGTTAAGAAAGGCACTTAGGAAGTTTTGTGCTTATTCTATAAAAAATGATCTTAATTTATACTTGAATTTGTCATGAATTTTTATTTAGCTGTTGTTCTTACATACCTGCTTTATTTTTATTCATTACTGTTTGATGATGTGTCCTATTATTTTTCTCTCTCACAGAAGTACCATAAGTCGTGAGAAATTTGAAGAAATTTGTGAGGATTTATGGGAACAATCGCTATTACCTGTTGCAGAAATTTTGAAGCACTCTAATTTAACGGTTGATGATATTTTGGCTATAGAGCTTATCGGTGGAGCTACTCGGGTGCCAAAATTACAGGTTAGTTTTATTTCCTTTGAAATGCTTGCATAATCACATGTTACCAAAACATTGTTTATAGCTAATTTTCTGCCATGATTAAACACTTTGTTTATGTAAATTCATCTGGATATAACACCTGCAAAAGAATTGAAAACTCACGCGTTCTCTTCTTTTGAACCATTCCTTTTTTTTAAGAAAAAAGTGGAGTGGAGAATTGATTCATTAAGTGGTTGTTTGGTCGGCCGAATTAGGGTTGTGGCATTCCAAATTCATGAATTTAGAAAAACCATTTGTTTGGAAGAAATTCAAATCCATTGTAAAATAGTATAGTATATGAAATTCAGCCCTTTGTTTACTTTCCCTAAATTTGGAATTCGACCGATTTGGTCTAATTTAAAACACTTTGCTTTAATGTAAAGCGCTGCTGGAGGCCATTGTTGGCTGCTCGCCGCCACCCTGCCTTGGGGCGCAACCCCCTACCCGATCTGAATTAAGGATATAAATTTATGGCTGCTCGGAACGAACATTGGCGATGACCCTAGCTGTCCATTGGGGTGTGATGAGGTTGAGGATTACACACATTACCTCAAAGTGCAAAGTTCTAGGGGGAAGTTATTTGCTATTTAGCTAATTGAGGGATATAATTACCAACCGTTAACACTTTGCAGGAGACTATATCTGAACTACGGAAGCTACCCCATGCTAGAATGGCTACGGGGAGTTTGTACTGCGATGTTATTTATCAATGTTGGCATGCCTGGAATGCTAAAAAACAAAACCAGCCATTTGGAACTCTAGTTATAATTGCAGCCACCACTCTATCAACTATTACTCAAGCTAAAACTTTCTTCATCTAGAAGGAATGGGGTAACCCTCGATCCCTTGGGCTGTCTCTTTCTTACATTTGGTACGCATCAACCTTGCTAGTGTGAGGATTGTTAGTCGGGACGAAGCACGTATAATTCCAATTTTTTTTTCTACACGTTCAGAATGGATAATCATAATAAGAAAATTGTTAAAGAAGTTGATAGAGCTCAATTTTCTTATTCATTTTTTGAAGCCATCACACAATGGAATAAGCAAGGAAAAGCTATTATTTCTTTCGCTTTATGGTTTGCCTTAGATTAATAAAGGATACAAAATTGAGTCTAATATCTCCCTTCAAAACCTATTCTTGTGGTTATTGATGAGAAAGTATACAATCTATAATAATTTTTCTTGCAAGAACTAACACGGATGATAAAACTATAAAATAATTTATCACTATTATTAAATAATGAAAAATTTAAGGTAACAAACTTCAAGTTATCTTCAATCATCTATTTAAAATTTAAAATAAAATCGATCAAACTAGAAGAAAAACCTATTCCAAAGATAAACAAACCCAGCAAATTAAACTTAATTCCTACAACACAGAAATTGTTAAANAGAATTTAATTTTAATCTAAAAGATGTTGGTGAGAAAAGATTATTACAATTAAATGAACTTGAGAAGATTAGAAATGAAGCATATGATAATGCAAAAATCTATAAAGAGAAAATGAAAATATGACATGGTCGAAAGATTATTAAAAAGAAGTTTGAACCTGGACAGGAAGTTCTATTATATAATACAAGATTGAGATTATTTCCAGGAAAACTTAAATCCAGATGGCTAGGATCATTTAAAGTGATTAAAGTCTATCATTATGAAACTGTTGTTATTAAATATCCTAACAATGAAAAAATATTTAAAGTTAATGGGCATCACTTGAAACATTACTATGAAGGGCACATACCTCAATTTAAAGAAGTTTTAATGTTAAGTCAACCCAACTAAACAAATGGTATGTAGGGCTGATGACGTTAAACCAAGCATTTTGTGGGAGGCAACCCATATATGCTAGTAATTACATCTTAGACAAAAGTGCACTTATTAATGAGCATGACTTCATTTGTTGAATTAATTTTTTGTAATTGATCATAATGCTTCATATATTACATGAGTTTATCAGCTTACAACTTATCTTAACATTGGTCATCACCTTCATTCATTAAGTGTGGTATATTAACTAGCATCCTTATTGTATGCCTATAATCACATTTATTCACCACCTATAATACATTAATGAACCTTCTTTTGATTAAGTTTATAACTTCTGAGGCTAGTGACTAGCTCTTAGAGAAAGCATGAACTTATTGATGTTGCTTGAATTTTTTTTGTTGATTTAACTTTTTGTAACTTGTCCAACTGCTTCCTAAACTGCATCACTTTATCAACTTACAACTTAATTTTAATAGTGACCATCACTATCATTCCGTAAGTGATGTCAATAAACCAACTTTCTTATCTTTTGCATTTAAATAATTTATTCAACAAGTTACATTGATCAATCTTTTTCTTAATTGATTTTATAACTGAGGCTAAATGTTAGTTTTCACCCTTTGTTAGTTTCTTGGCTAATGCTACCCATCCTTCATGAGGTAGCCATATCTTATCTCACCTCAATTGACAAAGAATTTTTATATTATAAATTTCTAGTAGAGCCAACTCTTAAATTTCCAAGGAATTACACATGATTTTTGTTCTATTTAGTTAATTTGTTATGATTTTATTCTCTTTATATTCTTCACATAAAAATATCACAATCTTCAACATTTATTCAACTTTATTCATTTTTTATCTTTGTGTTAAATTATCATAGAAGTTATAAAGTAACTCTTGATTTTTGTCATTATGAATAAGCTCAAATTGAAACTAACAAGCCACTTAGAGCAAGTTCAACGTAATTTGGCTAGGCTATTGAAACACTTGATTGAAATCCATTTTGAATCGTGAGATAATCTACGGCCGCTCGAGATGTTATGCCGTCCTGTAGGAGGCTTTGAGATGCAAAGGCTCAGGGTGAAAGAAAAAAAATATTATTTATAAAGTCGGCCTGTGCTCCATTAAAAATAATGTTGTATAGTATTTTATACATATTTTATAAGAATCTATAATACCATTATAAATGAATAGAGATTCATTACATAATATGCGCCTCCTAATGTCTACTTATGTTGCGGAAAAATGCCGAGCTCCAACACACTAGAGCCACGTGTATTAAGCGCCACTTGTTTTCATTTGATTGGACAACTGACGTTTTAAACCCCTGATTTATATAAACCATTTTTATGCTGAAGAAATTGACTCCCAAAACTGCTTTCCTTCTTCCAACTCTCGCGTTTCTTCTACAATTCTCTCGCTCTCTTCAACACCGGAGAACGAGAAGACAATTAAAAACATAACTTGAATCCCCTCTGTAAACTGCGCTTGGAGCTTATTGTTGGATTTTTCTTCCATCCTTTGATATACTGCCTCTAAACAGTACTCTAGGCACGATTTACACGATGCTGCTGGCTCATAGGGCGTTAGACCTCCGCTCGAAGATGAGATCCGGAGCCGCGGCCTCGTTTATTCTTGCTATATTCGTATTCGTCTCTTTATCGTCGATGCCGGTGGAATCTGCGGTTGCGAGCATAGATCTAGGCTCCGAATGGATGAAAGTGGCGGTGGTGAACTTGAAGCCCGGCCAAAGTCCGATCTCCATCGTCATCAATGAGATGTCCAAACGCAAATCACCAGCGCTTGTTGGCTTCAATGCCGGTAATCGGTTGGTCGGTGAGGAAGCCGCGGGTATCGCCGCACGGTATCCCAACAAAGTATACTCTCAGTTTAGGGACATGATTGGGAAACCCTATAAGTACGTGAAGGACATTATTGATTCATTGTATCTACCTTTTGATCTGGTGGAGGACTCCAGAGGAGCGGCTGGATTCAAAACGGATGATGGGGTTGTGTACTCGGCGGAAGAGTTGCTGGCGATGATCCTTCGATACGGAATGGGCTTGGCGGAATCGCACACGAGGTCGCCGATCAAGGATGCTGTGATCTCCGTTCCACCTTATTTTGGACAGGCAGAGCGTAGGGGGGTGCTTCAGGCAGCGCAGCTTGCTGGAATCAACGTGCTTTCTCTTATTAATGAGCATTCTGGTGCTGCCTTGCAGTATGGCATTGACAAGGACTTTTCGAACAATTCTGGGCATGTCATATTCTATGATATGGGCTCCAGAAATACCTATGCAGCTCTAGTTTACTTTTCAGCGTATAACACGAAGGAGTTTGGAAAGACTGTATTTGTCAATCAGTTTCAGGTAAGTCCTTTTTTTCCTTTTAATTTTTTATCAGACATGTATATATATATTTTAAAAAGTCTATATGCAAACACCATGCTGTTTTGCTATCGTCTAGAATTGGAAACATAGCAATAGCTAACGCATAGAAAATTGATTCATTTTATGCAACCATATTGCTTAGAAATGCTTTCGTAAGGATAGCTTCTCGTTTTGTTTTTGAAGTGATTCTGCACTTTTTTCAATACATATTTAGCATCTCGTTATGTTTTTGAAGTGGTTCTGCATCTGACTTTTTTTAATATATATATATATCCTGGCTAGTTATTTGTCGGTTGAAATGGAGGGTAACTTCTCCAGAAATACCCTTTTTGCTGTAAAGAATCTGGATGGGCTTATAGCTTAAAATGATTTCATGACATGTATAGATTATGATATGGAAATAGGAGATTTTGTAAAACCATGCCAACGAGAGTAATAAATAGGTTTTAAGGGAAGGGATAAATCGATGAAAAATTAGATTACGACAAGAAAAAAAGGATCTCAACTATGTTAGTTGCATCGAAGAAGCTTCATATTCACGAATGGCTTTTTTTAGTTTGAACTTGTTTAGTTTTGCTTGTAAATTAAGTAAATAAGCTATGCTCAACAATTTCAGCTTGTGAGCTATACAGTTTGCTTGATTATGTTTGGTTCAGTTAAAACTCGATTTATAAAATTATTAATATATAAATGAAAGAAATGTATATACACACACACACACGAGCACACTAGGACACACATTTATATAAGTTATAAAAATCTATATATATATATATAAATTTTTTTGTAATCATTGTACTTTTTAATCAATTCTAAAAAATACTGTGAGTAAAATAATAATCTTTATTATATCAAAAGACTTGTAGATAAATTTGGAAGATCATGTTTTTCATAATTAGATATGTATAATTAGGGTGTAATACATGTTTACGATATTCCAAGAGATGTAAAAGACTTGTCCTAGTGCTCTCCAAAAAGTCTCTGAACCCTGTGAAGCATTATAGAAAATGCAAAATCAATTCAGATGTGTTACATGGTATCCTATAATATCCAAGTGTCTCAATGCATGGCACACTATCTTTTGTAACATGTTGACCTGCTTGAAGAAGTTAGTGCTTCATAGTTCTTAGAAAAGGAAGGTAGATTGGTGGCAGCATTTTTCATTGCTCCATTTATTATAATCCAAATATGACCTGAAGTTTTATGTGCAATATAGTTTGCTCTAGTGTTCTATGGAAAAAACTTACTGAGGGTGGGTGGGGATGAAATGTTCAACTTGAAAACTTATTAAATTATTGTTTAGAATGAGTTTAATATGATGTGGAAAAGTTTTAGCTTTTTATATTGTAAAGTTTATTATTGTTAGTTAAATATCTAATCTTGTCATTCTACTTTTGTCCATATGAATCTGGCAAAATAAAATCTTCTGACATCTTTGTTTGTCATGCCTACTTCAAATCTTCAGTACAGAAGTAACATCTATGTGTTATTTGAAAATTGGGATGAAGTTAATCTGCTAGTTATTTTTTTTTGTTATTTTATGTCATTGGTTTTCTAATCTGTTATTTGTACAGCCATCCATATTTTGACTTGTTTTGTGGTGTGATTTTCTTTCTTAGAATGTCATAATCATGTATCATCGTTTGCTTGTCTTAACTCGTTAGCCACTCCAAGAAAAACACCGAACCTTCATGTTATGTGCTTAATTGGGGGAATTCCATTGTCCCCCTTTGCTCTCCTGCTTTATTAAGTATATCTTGGATTTGTTCACTCACTTAATGTTTGTGCTTTTGTTCATTGACAGATCAAAGATGTGAGTTGGAAAACAAATCTTGGAGGTCAAAATATGGAATTACGGCTTGTGGAACATTTTGCTGATGAATTTAACAAGGAACTTGGGAATGGAGCTGATGTGAGAAATTCCCCAAAGGCGATGGCTAAATTGAAGAAACAAGTTAAGCGTACAAAGGAAATCCTAAGCACAAACACCGTGGCTCCTTTATCAGTTGAATCACTTTATGATGAACAGGACTTCAGGTAAGAAATGTTTATCAAACTAAACTTTAAATCCTGAAATTATTTACCCCCTTTAACATAAAGTTCAGATTTAATTTTCTCATTTTTGATTTAAGGCTATAAGCTAACTTTGAGGACATTTGTCTTTGACAATATAAATATTAATTTTATCCTATCATAGTTTTTAATATGTGCTTATATTCTGTTATTTTTCATTTAGTCTAGGCATTCTCATGTTGTCATGGCATGTGATTCTGATCCAGGTTAATCATGGACTGGATATTATGATGCTTTATATGATTATGTTACCATATGTTAGTTTTCATGCTTTATGCTTTATTTGCATTTCAATGTAATCTGGAGACCTCTCTTCTATAAATAAAAGAAGGTAGGATGGAATGGAATAGATGATTCTAATGATTAATAAAAGGAAAATTTTTGTTCTGTGAACTCTCTTTCTTCTCTTTCTACTCTCCTACAGCTGGCTTAGCCAAGTTTCTTTTCTAATCCTCCCCTCCTTTCATCCCTAGCCACTAGCCAGCTCTTCTTTCCCTCTTCTACAGAATATCCCTCTGATCTTCCATGGTTTACTATTGAGCTCCATAGAAGTTTTAAGCTTTTGAAGAATAAGATTTAGATTTAATCAATCATCACGGGATCAAGCTTAAAAAAAACTAATTGGTATTACAGTGTGGGTCCTCAAGGATTTAAGATTCTTTAAGTTTTTGCTAAGAGATACCAAGCCTCTTCCGTTTGCTCAAGTCCTTTTTATTGTTCAAATTCAGTTCATTACTCAGTTGTGTGTAGAATAACTGCTGTATGTGATTGTGTACTTACATATTGTGCTTTCTCGTGTAGCTAAAATCTGCTGTGTACCAACATATTTGCTTCTTGTTGAGTCAGTGCATATTTTCTAGGTTGTGCACCTTGCCGGGTACGACTCAGAGCTGAAGCTAATTCTGATGACTAGCTGGCCTATGTCTGCCTAAAGTCCTATGAGTAGATTGAGCACTAACTCTAGCCTCAACTTAGGATCTTTGGCCAAATTTTATGATGAACACTACAAGCTTTCCCTACATATATTTTTTATATTAGATGCAAATTACAGCTATTAGAAGGTGTGAACAATTTAGATATCTCGAGTCTGTTGTTCAAAGCGATGGTGATATAGATGGGGATGTTAATAATAAAATTCAAGTTGGTTGGTTGAAGTGGAGGAATGCTTCGGGCCTTTTGTGTGATAGAAAAGTACCACTTAGACTGAAAATTACAGCTATTAGAAGGTGTGAACAATTTAGATATCTCGAGTCTGTTGTTCAAAGCGATGGTGATATAGATGGGGATGTTAATAATAAAATTCAAGTTGGTTGGTTGAAGTGGAGGAATGCTTCGGGCCTTTTGTGTGATAGAAAAGTACCACTTAGACTGAAAGGAAAATTTTATAAGACGGTGGTCAGACCTGCAATGCTCTATGGCGCTGAATGTTGGCCTTTAAAAGAGAAGCATAATACTAAGTTAAGTGTTGCCGAGATGAGAATGATTAGATGAATGAGTGACTTTACACTTAGGGACAAATGCGAAATGAATGTATCCGTGATAGGGTTGGTGTAGCTCCTGTGACGGACAAAATTAGAGGTCTTCTTAGATGGTTTGGTCACATTAAGCGTCGACCATCTTATGATCCGATTAGGAGAGTAGATGCTTTAGATTCGACTTATGTTAAGAAAGGCACTTAGGAAGTCTTGGGCTTATTGTATAAAAAAATTATCTTAATTTATACTTGAATTTGACATGAATTTTTATTTAACTGTTGTTCTTACATACCTGCTTTATTTTTATTCATTACTGTTTGATGATGTGTCCTATTATTTTTCTCTCTCACAGAAGTACCATAAGTCGTGAGAAATTTGAAGAAATTTGTGAGGATTTATGGGAACAATCTCTATTACCTGTTGAAGAAATTTTGAAGCACTCTAATTTAACGGTTGATGATGTTTTGGCTATAGAGCTTATAGGTGGAGCTACTCGAGTGCCAAAATTACAGGTTAGTCTGATTTCCTTTGAGATGCTTGCATAATCACATGTTACCAAAACATTGTTTATAGCTAATTTTCTGCCATGATTAAACACTTTGTTTATGTAAATTCATCTGGATATAACACCTGCAAAAGAATTAAAAACTCACGCGTTCTCTTCTTTTGAACCATTCCTTTTTTTTTAAGAAAATAGTGGAGTGGAGAATTGATTCATTAAGTGGTTGTTTGGTCGGCTGAATTAGGGGTGTGGCATTCCAAATTCATGAATTTAGAAAAACCATTTGTTTGGAAGAAATTCAAATCCATTGTAAAATAGTATAGTATTTGAAATTCAGCCCTTTGTTTACTTTCCCTAAATTTGGAATTCGTCCGATTTGGTCGAATTTAAAACACTCTGCTTTAATGTAAAGCGCTGCTGGCGGCCATTGTTGGCTGCTCGCTGCCGCCCTGCCTTGGGGCGCAGCCCCCTGCCCGATCTTAATTAAGGATATAAATTTATGGCTCCTCGGAACGAACATTGGCGATGACCCTAGCTGTCCATTGGGGTGTGATGAGGTTGAGGGTTACACACATTACCTCAAAGTGCAAAGTTCTAGGGGGAAGTTATTTGCTATTTAGCTAATTGAGGGATATAATTACCAACCGTTAACACTTTGCATGAGACTATATCTTAACTACGGAAGCTACCCCTTGCTAGAATGGCTATGGGGAGTTTGTACTGCTATGTTATTTATCAATGTTGGCATGCCTGGAACGCTAGAAAACAAAACCAGCCATTTGGAACTCTAGTTATAATTGCAGCCACCACTCTATCAACTATTACTCAAGCTAAAATTTTCTTCATCTATAAGGAATGGGGTAACCCTCGATCCCTTGGGCTGTCTCTTTCTTACATTTGGCACGCTTCAACCTTGCTAGTGTGGGGATTGTTAGTCGGGACGAAGCAGGTATAATTCTAGTTTTTTTTTCTACACGTTCAGAATGGATAATCATCATAAGAAAATTGTTAAATAAGAGGATAGAGCTCAATTTTCATATTCATTTTTTGAAGCCATCACACAAGGGAATAAGCAAGGAAAAGCTATTATTTCTTTCGCTTTATGGTTTGCCTTAGGTTAATAAAGGATAAAAAATTGAGTCGAATATCTCCCTTCAAAACCTATTCTTGTGGTTATAGATGAGAAAGTATACAATCTATAATAATTTTTCTTGGAAGAACTAACACGGATGATAAAACTATAAAATTATTTATCACTATTATTAAATAATGAAAATTTTAAGGTAATAAACTTCAAGTTATCTTATATTATCTATTTAAAATTTAAAATAAAATCGATCAAATTAGCAGAAAAACCTATTCCAAAGATAAACAAACCCAACAAATTAAACTTAATTCCTACAACACAGAAATTGTTGATTTCCTTGTACCAAAATTTTTAGTTCTTATAAAACTTGCTTTATAGCCAAATCCTTCATTTCAAAACATGTTTGGGCCAACTTAGCAAGACTTTGATTAACTGATGTATAAAACGTTAAATCTTCTCATTGCTTCTCTTGATGTAATCTATCTCAATTCTCATAAAATATTGAGAATGAATTTTCTCCTTTTGAATCTTTACTTGAATAAATTCAAAATGCTTGTGTGATATTTAAGGTTTAACTTACTTTATTAAAAATTAATAAAATAAAATATCCTAGAAAACCACTAGGACTTTACTAGTATAGAAAATCTATGCCTTTTATGTTTTTCAAGAAGAGGAACCGTCCAAATATCAACATCAATACGATAGGATATTAATTTATACAATAGTTGCCCAATCTAGACAAAATACAACCCCTAAAATAACAAGAATGATTATCTGTGGATTCTCTGAAAGCTTAAACAATGTTGGGATAACTTCATAACAGAAGAGTAAAAACATTATCTTCTAAGTGAAATTAAAATAGAAGATAACCCATTGAGTTGAACAACATTTTATAGGAACTCATGCAGATAGAGGATCATAATAATTATGGAAACTCATGCAGATAGAGGATAAAAATAAATCCGGTCCCTACTTTAAAAGCTTAGATGTCCTTCACTAACTCACTTCGCTGGAATAAGGATGTCTTTCTCATTAAGAACCTCTCTGAAAAAAATAACAATTATTTGAGGTAAAAATTTATTCAAGTTCTTCCTAATCTTTGTGTTGAAAGTGTTAAAAGTTTCTTAAAAATGCTAGAACTCATAATATTATTTCTGTGTACGTTACATAGGGTAAGATCATTAACACATATCCAAACAAGATTAGAACTCTGTTATGATATAACATTATTTCATCAATTAATTTAAAAATGAGTCTTAGAGAAAAAAAATGAGCAATTAGTAAATAGTTTGACCGTGACGAATCATCCTTGATGGGACAATAAATTATCTAAATAAGAAAGACAACTAAGTGAAAAACATTCTTATAAAATACATCATGTGAAATATGATGAAAATTACCCATTCACCTATAAGTTTATCAAAAGAAAAAAAGACATGATAAATATATTAAATGCTTTAAGTGTGATAGGCATGGTCATTACTACCATAAATATTATATTTGTAAAAAAAATAGTCAACTTTGTGCAAATGAATGATTAAAGCAAACCCTATTGAAAGTCTTATTAATTACCTCTAAATCAGATGTTGAAAAATATACTTCCACTTCTAATCTTTCAAAATCAAAATCTCAATCTTATTGTAAATATTTTAAAGGCAAACTATTGTTGATCTATAATTCAAATGTCAGGGCTATTTATCCTTAGTGATGAACAAATAGGATTAGTTAATTTAAATTTTATCTATTATTTTTTTACTTTAAAACTCGAGATACAATCCTTGATCAATTCCATGAAAGAAAGCCAAAATCACCCATTGATGGCTTCCCCATATACAATATGAAGTATATAACCGTATGACTGAAAAATAATCTCATCAATCTCATCTCAACCCATTTTATTTTATCTCAAAACTAAAATTATTCATCTTAAAGAAATAAAATTTGCGTGAAAAGTATCTCAAAATGAAATGAATAGAAGGATCATTAATCTTGAGTAAAATAGAGATAATTTTAGTAAAAAATTCTTACCACTAGATAATCTCTGAGAAATGAAATATTCTTTCAAAATAATGAACTATTAAATTCTCTCTAGAAAGTGATAATACAAACAAGAGTTATGGTGATTCAATTAATTATTAATGAAGTGTACATAGTTCTTAATGTTACTATTCTTGTTGATATTGGGGGGCATATATAAACTGTATTCAAGGAGTGATTCAATCTAAATATTTTGAAAAAAAACACTCACCGAGACTTTTACCTCTGCTAGTGATAATTATATGGAAATTGATAATTATGGAAATCTGAGAGGATTTAGTTCTTTTCGTATAAGCCTCTCTCAAGCGGGATATCTTAGGATAACGTTTTATGTATTTTATGCTCTTCATAATTTATGTTTTCTATTTTTTGTTCAAAATTATTTCCTTTCCTAATTTAGATGAGACATGTTTGGTATGTTTTTAAATAAGGGAAGGATTGACTTCTCTTTATATATGTACACTGTTTGTGAATAATGAATAGAACAATTTTTCCTCCCAATTCATTTCTACATAGTATCAGAGACAGAATTCTGCTCTATCACTTAGAACTTTTCCTAGCACAGACACCTTTCCCACTCTCGGCTCTCTTTGTGCCAGAGCCGCCGCTCCTTGCTAGTGTAGAAAACATTGTACTGTGGCTAAAACTTCTCATCGTAGGCTCTTCTTCTGGTGGAACTTCTTCCAGACGTAGGCAACAACAAGTGGCTTGGGAATTTTGGATCCAGTGGAGATGACTTTCTCTCTCTTGTAAACCATTCTCTCTTTGGTGGAAATCACTTCCTCTCTCCAACGAGAATTGCATCATCTGTCATCATTATCCTTAGTTCTTTATCATTTTTCTAGAACACTTCCACGTATTTCCTCCAAGAATGCAGGAAAAACGGGATTCGCGGAACAACAACTGGTGCAACAAGCCAAATAAGCAACATAATGAGAAGCAGACAATAGCGGCAGACAACAACTCTCTCCGCCGCAATTAACTGCGAACAACCAACCTAAAATTTTTTTGCTGCTGGCTCCTCTAACAGAATCCTACCGCTAGCAGCAACAACTTTGAACTTTCTTTGCCACAAACTTGCCTCCACCGGTTTCTCCTTTCAACAGGTCCTTCGTCAGAGTTTTCTTGTTTTTTTTTTATTGCAATAGATCTCTTGTGGAGATTTTTCTTGCAGCCATCAATGCATTTTGCAAAACTCCCTGCAAACCATCCTCAATTCTCCNATTACAGCTATTAGAAGGTGTGAACAATTTAGATATCTCGAGTCTGTTGTTCAAAGCGATGGTGATATAGATGGGGATGTTAATAGTAAAATTCAAGTTGGTTGGTTGAAGTGGAGGAATGCTTCGGGCCTTTTGTGTTGATTCGAAAGTACCGCTAAGACTGAAAGGAAAATTTTATAAGACGGTGGTGAGACCTGCAATGCTCTAAATGGTTACTTAGATTGAAAGGAAAATTTTATAAGAAGGTGGTGAGACCTGCAATGCTCTATGGCGCTGAACACTGAAAGGAAAATTTTATAAGACGGTGGTGAGACCTGCAATGCTCTATGGCGCTGAATGCTGGTGGTGAGACCTGCAATGCTTTATGTCGCTGAATGTTGGCCTTTAAAAGAGAAGCATAATAAGTCAAAGCGATGGTGATATAGATGGGGATGTTAATAGTAGAATTCAAGTTGGTTGGTTGAAGCGTTGAGGAATGCTTCGGGCCTTTTGTGTGATAGAAAAGTACCGCTTAGACTGAAAGGAAAATTTTTTTTGGGGCCTATTGTGTGATAAAAAAAATATCGCTTAGACTGAAAGAAAAATTTTATAAAATGTTGGTGAGTCTTTTATGTGATAGAAAAGTACCGCTTAGACTGAAAGGAAAATTTTATAAGACGGTGGGGAGAGATGTTAATAGTAGAATTCAAGTTGGTTGGTTGAAGTGGAGGAATGCTTCGGGCCTTTTGTGTGATAGAAAAGGTTACTTAGATTGAAAGGAAAATTTTATAAGAAGGTGGTGAGACCTGCAATGCTCTATGGCGCTGAACACTGAAAGGAAAATTTTATAAGACGGTGGTGAGACCTGCAATGCTCTATGGCGCTGAATGTTGATCTTTAAAAGAGAAGCATAATAATAAGTTAAGTGTTGCCAAGATGAGAATGACGAATGTTGGCCTTTAAAAGAGAAACATAATAATAAGTTAAGTGTTGCCGAGATGAGAATGATCATGTTGGCCTTTAAAAGAGAAGCATAATAATAAGTTAAGTGTTGTCGAGATGAGAATGATTAATGAATGAGTGACTTTACACTTAGGGACAAATGCGAAATGAATGTATCCGTGATAGGGTTGGTGTAGCTCCTGTGACGGACAAAATTAGAGGTCTTCTTAGATGGTTTGGTCACATTAAGCGTCGACCATCTTATGATCCGATTAGGAGAGTAGATGCTTTAGATTCGACTTATGTTAAGAAAGGCACTTAGGAAGTCTTGGGCTTATTGTATAAAAAAATTATCTTAATTTATACTTGAATTTGACATGAATTTTTATTTAACTGTTGTTCTTACATACCTGCTTTATTTTTATTCATTACTGTTTGATGATGTGTCCTATTATTTTTCTCTCTCACAGAAGTACCATAAGTCGTGAGAAATTTGAAGAAATTTGTGAGGATTTATGGGAACAATCTCTATTACCTGTTGAAGAAATTTTGAAGCACTCTAATTTAACGGTTGATGATGTTTTGGCTATAGAGCTTATAGGTGGAGCTACTCGAGTGCCAAAATTACAGGTTAGTCTGATTTCCTTTGAGATGCTTGCATAATCACATGTTACCAAAACATTGTTTATAGCTAATTTTCTGCCATGATTAAACACTTTGTTTATGTAAATTCATCTGGATATAACACCTGCAAAAGAATTGAAAACTCACGCGTTCTCTTCTTTTGAACCATTCCTTTTTTTTTAGGAAAATAGTGGAGTGGAGAATTGATTCATTAAGTGGTTGTTTGGTCGGCTGAATTAGGGGTGTGGCATTCCAAATTCATGAATTTAGAAAAACCATTTGTTTGGAAGAAATTCAAATCCATTGTAAAATAGTATAGTATTTGAAATTCAGCCCTTTGTTTACTTTCCCTAAATTTGGAATTCGTCCGATTTGGTCGAATTTAAAACACTCTGCTTTAATGTAAAGCGCTGCTGGCGGCCATTGTTGGCTGCTCGCTGCCGCCCTGCCTTGGGGCGCAGCCCCTTGCCGATCTTAATTAAGGATATAAATTTATGGCTGCTCGGAACGAACATTGGCGATGACCCTAGCTGTCCATTGGGGTGTGANCTGCCCGATCTTAATTAAGGATATAAATTTATGGCTCCTCGGAACGAACATTGGCGATGACCCTAGCTGTCCATTGGGGTGTGATGAGGTTGAGGGTTACACACATTACCTCAAAGTGCAAAGTTCTAGGGGGAAGTTATTTGCTATTTAGCTAATTGAGGGATATAATTACCAACCGTTAACACTTTGCATGAGACTATATCTTAACTACGGAAGCTACCCCTTGCTAGAATGGCTATGGGGAGTTTGTACTGCTATGTTATTTATCAATGTTGGCATGCCTGGAACGCTAGAAAACAAAACCAGCCATTTGGAACTCTAGTTATAATTGCAGCCACCACTCTATCAACTATTACTCAAGCTAAAATTTTCTTCATCTATAAGGAATGGGGTAACCCTCGATCCCTTGGGCTGTCTCTTTCTTACATTTGGTACGCATCAACCTTGCTAGTGTGGGGGGGTTAGTCGGGACGAAGCAAGTATAATTTAGTTTTTTTTTTTTCTACACGTTCAGAATGGATAATCATCATAAGAAAATTGTTAAATAAGAGGATAGAGCTCAATTTTCATATTCATTTTTTGAAGCCATCACACAAGGGAATAAGCAAGGAAAAGCTATTATTTCTTTCGCTTTATGGTTTGCCTTAGGTTAATAAAGGATAAAAAATTGAGTCTAATATCTCCCTTCAAAACCTATTCTTGTGGTTATAGATGATAAAGTATACAATCTATAATAAGTTTTCTTGGAAGAACTAACACGGATGATAAAACTATAAAATAATTTATCACTATTATTAAATAATGAAAATTTTAAGGTAATAAACTTCAAGTTATCTTCAATTATCTATTTAAAATTTAAAATAAAATCGATCAAATTAGCAGAAAAACCTATTCCAAAGATAAACAAACCCAGCAAATTAAACTTAATTCCTACAACACAGAAATTGTTGATTTCCTTGTACCAAAATTTTTAGTTCTTATAAAACTTGCTTTATAGCCAAATCCTTCATTTCAAAACATGTTTGGGCCAACTTAGCAAGATTTTGATTAACTGATGTATAAAATGTTAAATCTTCTCATTACTTCTCTTGATGTAATCTATCTCAATTCTCAAAAAATATTGAGAATGAATTTTCTCCTTTTGAATCTTTACTTGAATAAATTCAAAATGCTTGTGTGATATTTAAGGTTTAACTTACTTTATTAAAAATTAATAAAATAAAATATCCTAGAAAACCACTAGGACTTTACTAGTATAGAAAATCTATGCCTTTTATGTTTTTCAAGAAGAGGAACCGTCCAAATATCAACATCAATACGATAGGATATTAATTTATACAATAGTTGCCCAATCTAGACAAAATACAACCCCTAAAATAACAAGAATGATTATCTGTGGATTCTCTGAAAGCTTAAACAATGTTGGGATAACTTCATAACAGAAGAGTAAAAACATTATCTTCTAAGTGAAATTAAAATAGAAGATAACCCATTGAGTTGAACAACATTTTATAGGAACTCATGCAGATAGAGGATCATAATAATTATGGAAACTCATGCAGATAGAGGATAAAAATAAATCCGGTCCCTACTTTAAAAGCTTAGATGTCCTTCACTAACTCACTTCGCTGGAATAAGGATGTCTTTCTCATTAAGAACCTCTCTGAAAAAAATAACAATTATTTGAGGTAAAAATTTATTCAAGTTCTTCCTAATCTTTGTGTTGAAAGTGTTAAAAGTTTCTTAAAAATGCTAGAACTCATAATATTATTTCTGTGTACGTTACATAGGGTAAGATCATTAACACATATCCAAACAAGATTAGAACTCTGTTATGATATAACATTATTTCATCAATTAATTTAAAAATGAGTCTTAGAGAAAAAAAATGAGCAATTAGTAAATAGTTTGACCGTGACGAATCATCCTTGATGGGACAATAAATTATCTAAATAAGAAAGACAACTAAGTGAAAAACATTCTTATAAAATACATCATGTGAAATATGATGAAAATTACCCATTCACCTATAAGTTTATCAAAAGAAAAAAAGACATGATAAATATATTAAATGCTTTAAGTGTGATAGGCATGGTCATTACTACCATAAATATTATATTTGTAAAAAAAATAGTCAACTTTGTGCAAATGAATGATTAAAGCAAACCCTATTGAAAGTCTTATTAATTACCTCTAAATCAGATGTTGAAAAATATACTTCCACTTCTAATCTTTCAAAATCAAAATCTCAATCTTATTGTAAATATTTTAAAGGCAAACTATTGTTGATCTATAATTCAAATGTCAGGGCTATTTATCCTTAGTGATGAACAAATAGGATTAGTTAATTTAAATTTTATCTATTATTTTTTTACTTTAAAACTCGAGATACAATCCTTGATCAATTCCATGAAAGAAAGCCAAAATCACCCATTGATGGCTTCCCCATATACAATATGAAGTATATAACCGTATGACTGAAAAATAATCTCATCAATCTCATCTCAACCCATTTTATTTTATCTCAAAACTAAAATTATTCATCTTAAAGAAATAAAATTTGCGTGAAAAGTATCTCAAAATGAAATGAATAGAAGGATCATTAATCTTGAGTAAAATAGAGATAATTTTAGTAAAAAATTCTTACCACTAGATAATCTCTGAGAAATGAAATATTCTTTCAAAATAATGAACTATTAAATTCTCTCTAGAAAGTGATAATACAAACAAGAGTTATGGTGATTCAATTAATTATTAATGAAGTGTACATAGTTCTTAATGTTACTATTCTTGTTGATATTGGGGGGCATATATAAACTGTATTCAAGGAGTGATTCAATCTAAATATTTTGAAAAAAAACACTCACCGAGACTTTTACCTCTGCTAGTGATAATTATATGGAAATTGATAATTATGGAAATCTGAGAGGATTTAGTTCTTTTCGTATAAGCCTCTCTCAAGCGGGATATCTTAGGATAACGTTTTATGTGTTTTATGCTCTTCATAATTTATGTTTTCTATTTTTTGTTCAAAATTATTTCCTTTCCTAATTTAGATGAGACATGTTTGGTATGTTTTTAAATAAGGGAAGGATTGACTTCTCTTTATATATGTACACTGTTTGTGAATAATGAATAGAACAATTTTTCCTCCCAATTCATTTCTACATAGTATCAGAGACAGAATTCTGCTCTATCACTTAGAACTTTTCCTAGCACAGACACCTTTCCCACTCTCGGCTCTCTTTGTGCCAGAGCCGCCGCTCCTTGCTAGTGTAGAAAACATTGTACTGTGGCTAAAACTTCTCATCGTAGGCTCTTCTTCTGGTGGAACTTCTTCCAGACGTAGGCAACAACAAGTGGCTAGGGAATTTTGGATCCAGTGGAGATGACTTTCTCTCTCTTGTAAACCATTCTCTCTTTGGTGGAAATCACTTCCTCTCTCCAACGAGAATTGCATCATCTGTCATCATTATCCTTAGTTCTTTATCATTTTTCTAGAACACTTCCACGTATTTCCTCCAAGAATGCAGGAAAAACAGGATTCGCGGAACAACAACTGGTGCAACAAGCCAAATAAGCAGCATAATGAGAAGCAGACAATAGCGACAGACAACAACTCTCTCCGCCGCAATTAACTGCGAACAACCAACCTAAAATTTTTTTGCTGCTGGCTCCTCTAACAGAATCCTACCGCTAGCAGCAGCAACTTTGGACTTTCTCTGCCACAAGCTTGCCTCCACCGGTTTCTCCTTTCAACAGGTCCTTCGTCAGAGTTTTCTTGTTTTTTTTATTGCAATAGACCTCTTGTGGAGATTTTTCTTGCAGCCATCAATGCATTTTGCAAAACTCCCTGCAAACCATCCTCAATTCTCCTTTGCTGTAAGAACTCTCTCTTTAGCCAGAATTCTCCCTGCAGCAATCCTCATCCATCAGAAAATATTCCTACTAGAAGCAAAATTTCCTTCATGTAGGCCCTTTTCGTAGCTCCTCTGCAGCAAAAATTATCCCTATTGTAGGCCATATAGAATTCTCCTTGCAATAGAAAGCATCCTTGTTGTANTGCAATCCTCATCCATCAGAAACTATTCCTACTAGAAGCAAAATTTCCTTCATGTAGGCCCTTTTCGTAGCTCCTTTGTAGAAAAAATTATCCCTATTGTAGGCCATATAGAATTCTCCTTGCAATAGAAAGCATCCTTGTTGTAGGCCCTCCTTCGAAATTCTCCCTACAATTAGTCTTCCTGCTGCAGGATCTTTCTAACTTCTTCCTTGCAGCTATTCATTATTTTACCTTACGAGCCACACCAACACCCTGCAACATTTTTTGCAAGTTTCTACTTCCCTGTTGGCTTCTCTATTGCATTACATGTAGCATCTCCATTCCTACAACAACCTTTCACATACTCGTAGAAATTGTAGTGAAAGACGACCGCAGTCAATTTGAAGTAGCCCTAAATATTCTTGGAGTTGATAACCAAGTATGGAATGAAGATTTCAAGTTCTACTGTAAAGCTTAACCTTGAATCAGAGACCAAGGATTCTTTTCAGACGACTCATGAATTCTCCAACTTTCTCACAAATCATAAATTCAATAACCATAATTACCTCCAATGGTCCCAATCCGTGTTCGTGTACTTTTGTGGTAAAGGGAAAGATGAACATCTCACGGGAGAATGCGCAATTCCTTAGGCCACTAATCCTANCTGCAAGTTTCTACTTCCCTGTTGGCTTCTCTATTGCATTACATGTAGCATTTCCATTCCTACAACAACCTTTCACATAATTGTAGAAATTGTAGTGAAAGACGACCGCAGTCAATTTGAAGTAGCCCTAAATATTCTTGGAGTTGATAACCAAGTATGGAATGAAGATTTCAAGTTCTACTGTAAAGCTTAACCTTGAATCAGAGACCAAGGATTCTGTTCAGACGACTCATGAATTCTCCAACTTTCTCACAAATCATAAATCCAATAACCATAATTACCTCCAATGGTCCCAATCCGTGTTCATGTACTTTTGTGGTAAAGGGAAAGATGAACATCTCACGGGAGAATGCGCAATTCCTTAGGCCACTAATCCTAACCCCAACACATGGAAGAATCGAGATCATATGTTTATGACTTGAATCAAATACATCGTAACTCTACCCTTAGTGCTACTTTTTCTCAATAAATCATAAGTAGGTGATTGTATTGCCAGGCATTATAGTATATTTCACAATTAATCAACTATATATTTTTGCAAAGCCAGTGTTTTTAACTTTCTACTAATGTGGATGGAACTCTTAATTAGGCTATATAGTCAAAAGGAATAGCTCTTGGTTCTTAATTGTCAAAAGGAATAGCTCTTGATTTCCACTTATGTGCCTCAGTAGTCAAAAGGATAAAGAATTATGCAACTTTATCAATGACTCAATTGAGATATTATCTGAAAAGAGTATAAAGTGGAAACATTTTATGGAAATTTATCTCTTAAAAAAATGACATGCTTCTCAATCTTTATTTCATGCAGGCTAAGCTCCAGGAGTTTCTTAGAAGGAAAGATCTGGACAAGCACCTTGATGCCGATGAAGCAATAGCTCTTGGTTCTTCATTGCTTGCTGCTAATTTGAGTGATGGAATAAAGTTAAATCGCAAGCTGGGAATGATTGATGGTTCATCTTATGGATTCATGGTTGAATTAACTGGTGTTGATCTTGT
>JXCR01147682.1:515117-563150 GCA_002079205.1 Phalaenopsis hybrid cultivar
GTTATTTCGAAATACCCCTCTAGCACCAGCAGCCTTTGTTACCCAGCTCCCATCAGTATTGACTTTCAGCCAAGCGGCAACAGTTTTCCTCCAACTCACCATCTGCACTTTCCTTGGTTTCAGAGTGGACTTGTTGCTCATAACTTGTTCATTACAGAAGCTCAAACCAGAAAAGTAAGACAATTTGTATTCCCCATATTTAAAAAAATTAAAAATGTAAGCTAAGGCATTGACAACCACCCACATCACCCAAAGCTCCTCTCCCTGATGCTTAGCTGAGTTTCTTGCCATCCAAAGGAACCAACACATAATATAAGATAGTAAATTCATCAGCTGTATAGATTGTTTCTTCCAGTAATTAAGACAACTAGTCATATTACCACCACCAGGGTGAGTATCTGGGATCTCCAACCACCTACCTAATCGAGCCTAGACAACAAGGGAAAATGGACATCTAAAAAACAGATGATCTCCACTGTCCTCCTTCACCTTGCAAAGAATGCATGAGAAGGGAATTTCAACCCCTTTAGTTTAGAATATCATCCAATGGCAAAAGCTGAGGGTATAGCCTCCATAAAAAAAATGACATAGAGAGAGATATAGAATTGCCCCGTATAACCTTTCCCCAAGTGTTCCTCCTCCACTCATGTAGATGTGAATAAATAGCTTTAGATGTAGAGTAGTAGGAAGAAAGTGTAGTCATCAAACAATCTTTTTTGGACACATTTATTGGGATTTTTAAAATGGTCAAAGCACACTCCTCCCCAATTGTATCCCTAAGTAATGGAAGATTCCGATCATTTTGAACCCACATATCAACCACTTTATTGCCCCCCAACTCCTTTTTAAAGCTAGAGTATAGGCCTTCCAAACACCATTTATCATGCCAAAGGGAGATTTTTCCACTTCCCAAATCCCAATAGATGAACTCAGCTTTATCTATAGCCTTAAGTAAAGCTTTCCAAATTTTTGAATCCCCACACAATATGAATTCTGAGTAGGATGTTTCTTTCTACACTATTTTTGATGCATAAATTCAGCCCACAGAGAGTTTCTAGCGCGAAACTTAAGCCAAAGCTTTATTGCATTGACCTCAGCAATATGCTGAAACTCCTTAAATCCCAAAATACCAGTTGTAATTGGCTTGCATACTTTCTTCCAACTCGCCCAATGTTTATTATGTTTGTCTCCAACCCACAGAAATCTATTAAAGCACGGCTGTTGTTGTGTATTCGACTTCATTTTCATAACTTATAAAGAAAATAAAACTATAGATTTTAAGACGCTGTGAAGAAGAGTGATTCTTCCCCCAAAGGATAAGAAAGAATTTTTCCAATCTATAATAGGTGATTTGATAGCCTCCACCTCACCATCAAATTGAGTTTGCTTGAATCTCCCATTGAGCAAGTTCACCCCTAGATATTTGAAAAGGAGTTCCATAAGAGCAATACTAGTGTACTCTCTAATCCAACTCCCCAAGGCATTGTTTACATTCTTACTCATTATAAGCTGACATTTAGCCTTGTTAAAGGCCATACCTAAAGTATTTTGAAAGATTTGTAACAATTTAATAATTCCTTTCATGGAGGCCTTCCCCGCGTTTGTGAAAAATATAACATCATCTGCATATGTCAGATGACTTAAAACCATCCTTGCCTTATGATGGTATTGGAAAGTGGGGTGATAAAACTGAACGTTATTAAACATACAAGAGGAATAGTCAAAAACAAATTATGAAAATAGTAGGTGATAGGGGTCACCTTGTTTATTTCCTCTAGAAGATGGGAAATAACCATATGTAGTGTCGTTGATCAGCAAACAATAATGATTGTAACTCAACCATCTTTATATAAGGGAGCAAAGCTGTGCACTGAAATCTCTTCCCCTCAGCTTTGCTATGATGAAATCCCATTTGATAGTATCATAAGCATTTTTAAGGTCAAGTTTCAAAATTAGATTGCCACTCCTGCACTTCCTATCCAATTCATGTATGAGTTTCTGTATGAGTTCTTGGGCCAGAAGTATGTTTTTTGTAATATCTCTACCCTTGGTGGTTGGAGCTGGGCCACCAATAATTACTAATGTTTTTTGAAATAATAGAGGTATGGCATATGGGTCTGAAGTGATCCCAATTTGTTCTAATGTTGTTTTCGGGAAGTAGAATTATAGTGGATGTTGAAAAATAGCTACACCGGTTTTCACCCCAAATGAAGCATTGAATTGCCTCAATAACTTCCATTTTCACAATGTCCCAACACTTTTTATAGAAATCAGCCTTAAACTCATCTGAACTAGCAGCCTTATTCACACCTATGGAGGTTAAAGCCTTCTAAATTTCCTCCGCAGTTGGCACATCGGCCTAATCTGTATTACTCAGTCGATCTCCTAGCAGCCCAATGGTAATAGGAGAGGTAATCTTTTTCCCCATAGAAATGTTTATTAACTATGTAAGCATATCTTCTGAGCAGTTACCTCTTGCATTCATTATTGATATACACCAAAGGTTCCAAAATTGCAAAACACCATACTTTGTTGATCTTGATTAGATGTAGTAGCTTATTATTAGAACTCAGATTAGCTATTCCTGTAATATTCCAGAAAACATATTAATTTAGAAGGAAGTTCCCTTTTGTCTCCATCAGAGTAGTATTGAATCTCATGCTTAATTTTGTTGCTAGCTCCTAAATTCATTAACTTCTGCTTACCCCTTTTCTTCCTTCTACTCTTCTGGAATTGCCACTCCTCGATCTTTTATCTTACACTAGCCAAATCATCTTCTGCAGGTTTAACAATCAATACCTCCTTCTCCACCCTTAGGTACAAAGTCTCTTCTGGCAGCACATTATTAATTTGAGATTCTTTGATATTCTCCTCCCTAAGAGGCTCCAGAGCATTTCCATCTATCACCCTCACATTGTCTTCAAAAGCACCATTATCCACCCCTCTCTTCATCCTCTCCACTGGATCTTTTAGCCAATTCCGCATTAGGCACGTGATCTCCTCCTACTCAAACATGTTAGGAGGGGTTTTTTTAAACTCTAGATGTAGCACGTAGCAATTATCAACAAGATGTTCAAACATACAACAATTTGAACAATAATGAGGATGTTGTTCAACAATAACTTTTTTCCAAGAGTTATTGTGTGCAGTGCCTATCCACACATCATTCCCTATATTTTGTGTGATATTTCTTTCAATGAGCACTCGCGCAAGAGATGGTCTAGTTAAATGAAATGTAGGAATGTCCTTTTTCATCGGCCTCCCAAATATAACACTCAAAGAAAACAAAATTTCATCATTAAATAGATGTAATTTAAAACCAGGGAATCGAAACCATATAAGAACAACTAGAGGTTCGGTTTGTCGATCAAAATCCACAGAACAATTCAAGAGCTTCATGTTTTTGTTATCAATTTTCAGGTATTTCTTCACATATAGCCACACATAATCCTCCTCCCAACTCAATTGAATAAGTATATGCTCCCATGTAACATACCAATGTTCCAATCAACGAACAATTTCAAACTGTCAAAGAACTTTCTAACCAGTTCCATCCTCGGGTGCCCATAAAGGAACACACCAACCAATGTAAATTTACAGTATGCAGATAGATTAACAGTATCATTCCCCGACAGGAAAGAGCATGCTTACCACATTTACGGCCCAGTTTTCGTACAAAAGGGTTCTCATCATTACCATCCATAATATCGTGATACGACTGTGTAAAAAGAAAGTTTCTAAAGTTAACCGTGGCAGTGGTGCAAGCGTCCACTAACACCTCTGCAAAAGATTAGTCCATCCAAGCACACTACCTGAAACCAATACCCACATCAGTTAAATNTGACTGTGTAAAAAGAAAGTTTCTAAAGTTAAGAGTGGCAGTGGTGCAAGCGCCCACTAACACCTCTGCAAAAGATTAGTCCATCCAAGCACACTACCTGAAACCAATACCCACATCAGTTAAATCATCTCTGTGTCGCCAGAGCCCTAATTCCTTCTCTCACCATCTTTATATATATATATATATATATGTATGTATGTGTATATATATATACATATGTACATAAATATGTATACATATATATATATATACATATGTACATAAATATGTATACATATATATATACACATACATACATATATATATATATATATATATTATTTCGTAAGAACATCATCTAAAATTTACTATTTAAGATACTCTAATTGGAATATCTTTTTGTAGTTTATATGTACGGACATTTTAACATCCTCAGTTAGAATTATAAAGAGAGGACTTTATCAGTTAACATGTACTTGCAAACATTCTTTATAATTCATTTCATTTACATTCTATATCTCATTTCATATCTTCATATAATGTAATATAAGCAATTGTAAACAAACAAAAAAATAAAAATCCTTGTCATTCACTTCAACATGATCAATTTATTTTATAATAAAAATAAATCATAAATGAATAGCAANTAATGTAATATAAGCAATTGTAAACAAACAAAAAAAAAAAAATCCTTGTCATTCACTTCAACATGATCAATTTATTTTATAATAAAAATAAATCATAAATGAATAGCAATTGATTTGATTAATATTAATAATTATTAATGAAATTGATTTAAAGAAAAATAATAATTTTTTTTATGAGTTAGAATATGAGTACTCAATTGTACTTCAGATGATTTGTATTCAATTTTTTGTCCTTCCGTCAATAAAATTGAAAATCTATAATTATTCACATAAGAGACCACAACAATATATTTTTTTTAATCATGCATGTTGTCATACCCTAGGTCCGAAAGGTGATATACTTCGGGGTGTGCCAGAATTATATCAAAGCCTATGTTTGGTATTCAACATCCGTTGTCTTTAGTAATTTCATATCCCTTTGTTTACTTAGTACTGGGTAGGAAATTGGTTATCCTAATACAAGTTAGTTATTTAGTCGATTTTGAATTGTTGTAAGTTTTAATTGTTTAGAATGANTTTATTCAACATCCGTTGTTTTTAGTATTTCATATCCCTTTGTTTACTTAGTACTGGGTAGGGGATTGGTTATCCTAATACAAGTTAGTTATTTAGTCGATTTTGAATTGTTGTAAGTTTTAATTGTTTAGAATGACTCCAAAGAGAGGTATTGTAGTTGTTGCACAATAGAAGTCCCGAGGGATACTATTCCACCTTCTAGTCGTTGTCGTTATGATTCTGCTCAATCTACTGAAACTACTAAAGCACTAAATTTTAACATGACAACTTTTCTGTTGGTGGTGCACAGAACATCACTCAGGTGTTTTAAGTCAGCATTGCAGCTCAAATCGTGCTTGCAGTTCAGGCTATCCAACAAATTGCACGACCGACACCACAAGTATAATCTTTCTAGTTGCCATCGTCGAGGATCAACCTGATCAATCAATAGTGATGACCAATGGGAATACTATAGNTTCCAAAGAGAGGTATTGTAGTTGTTGCACAATAGAAGTCCCGAGGGATACTATTCCATCTTCTAGTCGTTGTCGTTATGATTCTGCTCAATCTATTGAAACTACTAAAGCACTAAATTTTAACATGACGACTCTTCTGTTGGTGGTGCACAAAACATCACTCAGGTGTTTTAAGTCAGCATTGCAGTTCAAATCGTGTTTGCAGTTCAGGCTATCCAACAAATTGCACGACCGACACCACAAGTAGTTTAATCTTTCTAGTTGCCATCGTCGAGGATCAACCTGATCAATCAATAGTGATGACCAATGGGAATACTATAGATCAAGTGATTAACCAATTTCTAAAGACACACCCATCCACCTTCAACGAGTCGACTTCATGTTACCAGGAAGAGAATCTATGGTATAAAGTACCTTAAAGTCCGCAAGTTGGACATTGTTACATTTCAACTGCGTGGAGATGATAATTGGTGTGAGTCATTGTTTCAACAATTTTGGACAAAATAATAATTTTTGGATGTATTTCGAGAGACTACTTCTGGAGCAATGCTTTCTATGTTGGCTCCAAAAGTAATGCTTTCTATGGTGGAGTGAGCCAAGCTCATAAATGATTTAAGTTGGAGGAAGGAATGAAGACTGTTCGAGAGTACGAGACATATTTTGCCAGGATTGTTAGATTCATTTTCTCTATTAGCCAACATGATGATCTAAAGATCTCACTACTTTTTGGCATCATAGAAGACATTTGGAGGTGCATATTTGTTGTCTAGTGTACAACATAAAATGTGATGGTGTACCGAGCTATTCATGCAGAGGTAGAGAGAAATGTTTGTGAGAAAAGCTTGTTGGGAAGTAGAAGAGTTCAGATTCATAAGCAAATGGGAGTTCCCAAAAGAAGCAATGTTAAAATCATGAGAAAGAAATAAAAAACAAATGCTTGTGTTCACTGCGGGATATGACATTCGAGAACTTTCTACTTAGTTGTCGGCAAATGTTTTACCATAAGCTCAAGGATTGTCCCCTTAAAATATTTAGTCAACCGCAATTGATAAATGCCTTGAAGAATAATTCTAAGTGTCGACATAAGAATAAATGACAATTATAATAAAGATCAATATAAGAAGCATCATGGGAAGCGTTAAAGAAGTAGAATTATTTTCAGCTTTTGCAGCAACCGCAAAGTGTTATGGTGTCTCAATCTTACTAGTTAAGTCCTCTCGCATTGCAGTACCAATAGCAGTAGTAGTCGCCACTGATAGATTAACACTTTTTAATGGTGCAATACCAACCTCAATGACTTAAACTTTGGAGCAGCCCAAATAGGCCATTCCACCTTGTGCATTTGCTATGATGTAACAGTAAGGCTATGAAGTTCGTTACATGGTGACATTTATTATCTCTATTTATAAGCAACTCTTACAAGTATTGTTCGACTCTGGGGCATCACATTCATTCATATTAAGAAATTGTGCATTTAGGGTCTGTTTGGGGAAGCTGCGCAGCAATTGCCACAGGAAACTGCTATGCAGAAGCTATTCTGGATAAGTTGGCTATCTGTTTGTTTTTTGTAGTTTGAAAATAGTTGTGCTACAGTTGTTACTAGACAAATGACCATTATGCTCTTTTGTAGTAATGTTGTTTGCAACAAAATTGTTCATTTTAATATATTCTATGTTTTATAACTAAATATCAAGTGCATAACATTATAAAATAACGATAAACATCTCATTAAACGGTGGGTAGCATGATTATCAAAATTAAGAAAATGATTATTAAAACAACAATTAATAATATGATAATATTATTTTTAAAATACAGACGATGTATGTCACGAGTTAAAATGTCCTCCAGGTGTACTCTCCATGGCCGATCACTCTTGGCGGCAAAATTTTCCAACCAATCTGCCCACCGAAAATACTAATATGAACTGTCTCGCGTAGTTATGTGACTGAAGTAAAGTGAGCAAAAAATATTGAAGTTCATAGTAATAGTGCAATTCTCTGGAAGTACCAAAATCCTCGAACTCATCTTTCCTGAATTCTTAAAATAATATACTCTTGGACATAACATTAGTAAAAATTGATAATAGAAGTAATTAATTAATGGTTTATGCAGTTGTGAGGTCTCAAAGAGCTCAGTATATATACCAACTTATCAGTCGTTACAATAAGACGACAAACCTTATAAAAAAAAAGATTCTTGGTTATCTTTAACTCAAGTAATACCAACCTTGTGTGTGTCACATATGCATATCATCAAAAAATACCACACTCAGAAGAACTTCAAAAACGGTAACATCAAAAAGAAGAGAGGAACTTGGTTGCCTTCATTAGGTTTTCACATGTGACATCAACCGATAATAACATACAGGCCATCCAAAAGAATCAATAAGGTCAAATGTCTCATTATTGACCTTCAAAACTCAAAAAGAAAAAGAAATACAAAAAGGAAAAAAAAACACATGCAACTTGCATAATCAAAACAATAAATATCAAATGCATAAGAAACAAAAACAGACATAAACTGTTTAAAATACTGATATAATAAATAATGAATTTATTCAACAACCAATACAATTAATATAAATAAAGACTAACATTCCCTCCAATCACCCTCCAACTATTGCATTTGTAATTCGTTTTCTCAACTCATCCATCTTGCTTGCACTTTCCCCATCTTAAGTACATGTCTCGGGAAAATCATTTACAGACTGTGACGAATACTGTCCAAGGTGGTACTCATATGTTTGTTCGGCCTATTTCCTAGTTCGACCTCCTTGAGGCAATGGTCGCAAAATATTGTCTTTGTATCATTATCTCACATCGCAGATAAATCAGCCTTTTTGGTCTTAACCATTATGTATACTAGCATGAAACAAATTAATCAAGTTTTTATTGCAGCTCGGAGAAAAATAGTAGTGCCACAATAGCATCATCACTGCCTTTCCGCATCCACACGCAAACACATCTAGCAACACAAACACATCCACACACCAACACATCAAGACACTAACACCTCCACACATCCACCAATATATCCATTGCCACAAACATGGTCACATAACTCCACACCACCTACACATCACCACTGCCCCTCAACACCACCGCCTTCATAAATTCACCAACACAAACACAACCACCCACCTCCACACCACCTGCACATCACCACTGTCCCTCCACAACATCCACAACCATCACGTACACACAAAAACACATACATCCACTTAGAACATCCCATTTATGATTCCAAGTGATTGCACGTTCAATCATTACTTCCACCCAAGCAAAGTATTCACATGAAAATAGAATAACAGCTGAATAGAGCAAAGCCTGAGCAAACTCACAAAATGAAAAGGTTGTTAGGTATGTAAATATCAAATAATGAAGAATGATAGTGCATAGAATAGGTTCTGTTCAATGCAAAGCCCACAAACCACCAGCCTCTCTTGGCAAAAAATACCAAAATCTGAATTCCATCCATATATTTCAACCTCATACACATTTCCAACCTAATGATAGAGCATACCACAAGATAGGTGATGCAGGTGGATTTAATGTATTAATTTTGCAAATATTTTTCAATATTACAAAATACACACAACAGATACAATAACAAATATGCAAATTAATCCAACAAAATAACTTTAGTTAAAATAGTTTTATCTTTTAAAAATCTTTAAACTGTCATATCATCTTTAAAAAAACGCAAGTATATGTATCGCTCAAGTAATAAATGACTCTAATGGAGTCTTAGATATCTATCCCACAGAGATGTTGGAAATGCTTGTAAATAAGCTACTAAATTTATAATGTAAAGTACTATTTTAAAAATACAAAAAATAAATTGAGAAGTTTAAATTATAAGTAACAGGGGAATGCTAAATAAAATGTAGTTGAAAGACAGTTAACTAAACTAAATTCTTAACTTTCACAATTAAAATTACGAAAATTAAAACTGCGATGTTGTGGCGAAAAGTTCAAATTTAAGAAATTATCAGTCCTCTTTACAATGAGTATATGGTTTGTGAATAAATTAAAATCATTTGAATATATATATATATATATATATATATATATATATATATATAAATAATTTGTGTTAAAAAGGAGCAATCATATTCGTTACCCTCTTCCGAGTGCATAAAGAACATTAACTAATCCACAGTTTGGTCCCTAATTCTGTGGTTAGGGTGGGAGGATACTGGTTGCCACTCTAGAGCACCCATTACTCCCTCCACTGAGGGCTGACAATCTCGTATGAGTTTTCAATCATCTGGAATAAATGAGAGATTTTAATCTGTCACCTTAAAATTTTTTATTCTGCATCCAACAAATTATATTTCTTTTTTTATTTGCACCCAATTCTATGGATGAAATACTCTCCCATAAAATCAAATGTAATTCTCTCCATGTTGTAGAAATCATAGCCCTTTCAGAACATATGTTTCTCAACACATTTTAACATTTCAATTAATCAGATCGAAAAGTAAATGAAGATCGGAATTCAAATCATCACAGATTATTGACATTTAAAACCATATAAAAACAAAATTAATTCTTCACAAAACCATATCTCAAAGTAGAGAGAAAGTTAAAAAAAATAACTCAGAATTCATGAGAAGGATACTACAAAACACGAATTTCATTAATAAAAATATGTTTACAAAATAAAAGAAATATAAGACAACTTATCTCACAATACTTCCCAAACAAACTTCTAGAGTTCTCTCTAAGTCTCTCTCTTTACAAACACTCTCAATTCTCTCTTATAAGTGTAATGAAGAAGAAATCTCTCACATNAACAAAATAACTTTAGTTAAAATAGTTTTATCTTTTAAAAATCTTTAAACTGTCATATCATCTTTAAAAAAACGCAAGTATATGTATCGCTCAAGTAATAAATGACTCTAATGGAGTCTTAGATATCTATCCCACAGAGATGTTGGAAATGCTTGTAAATAAGCTACTAAATTTATAATGTAAAGTACTATTTTAAAAATACAAAAAATAAATTGAGAAGTTTAAATTATAAGTAACAGGGGAATGCTAAATAAAATGTAGTTGAAAGACAGTTAACTAAACTAAATTCTTAACTTTCACAATTAAAATTACGAAAATTAAAACTGCGATGTTGTGGCGAAAAGTTCAAATTTAAGAAATTATCAGTCCTCTTTACAATGAGTATATGGTTTGTGAATAAATTAAAATCATTTGAATATATATATATATATATATATATATATATATATATATAAATAATTTNCTGTGACGAATACTGTCCAAGGTGATACTCATATGTTTGTTCGGTCTATTTCCCAGTTCGACCTCCTTGAGGCAATGATCGCAAAATATTGTCTTTGTATCATTATCTCACATCGCAGATAAATCAACCTTTTTGGTCTTAACCATTATGTATACTAGCATGAAACAAATTAATCAAGTTTTTATTGCAGCTCGGAGAAAAATAGTAGTGCCACAATAGCATCATCACTGCCTTTCCGCATCCACACGCAAACACATCTAGCAACACGAACACATCCACACACCAACACATCAAGACACTAACACCTCCGCACATCCACCAACATATCCATTGCCACAAACATGATCACATAACTCCACACCACCTACACATCACCACTGCCCCTCAACACCACAACCACCGCCTTCATAAATTCACCAACACAAACACAACCACCCACCTCCACACCACCTGCACATCACCACTGTCCCTCCACAACATCCACAACCACCACGCACACACAAAAACACATACATCCGCTAAGAACATCCCATTTATGATGCCAAGTGATTGCACGTTCAATCATTACTTCCACCCAAGCAAGGTATTCACATGAAAATAGAATAACAGCTGAACAGAGCAAAGCCTGAGCAAACTCACAAAATGAAAAGGTTGTTAGGTATGTAAATATCAANCATCAGTCGAATCCTCCCAAATCCAAGCATGTTTTTTGAACATACGTACCAAACCATCTTTAATACGACCAATATGCTCAAAATGTTTTTTAAGTTTCCAATCCAAGTGATTCAACATTTCAAAAATATCAGCATGCATAAGACTCTGCACCTTTTTTTCTAACTTCTAGACCCTTTTTAATAGTGCATTGGAACTGAAGTAAGGCTAAATAGATGATGAATTCTGGGATCCCTAATCCATCGGTACATTTATATCGTTTTCATCTCTCATTCCAACACAGTTGCAATAGATTTCTAGATCAATTGGCTTCCAAGNTTGCCTTATGATGGTATTGGAAAGTGGGGTGATAAAACTGAACGTTATTAAACATACAAGAGGAATAGTCAAAAACAAATTATGAAAATAGTAGGTGATAGGGGTCACCTTGTTTATTTCCTCTAGAAGATGGGAAATAACCATATGTAGTGTCGTTGATCAGCAAACAATAATGATTGTAACTCAACCATCTTTATATAAGGGAGCAAAGCTGTGCACTGAAATCTCTTCCCCTCAGCTTTGCTATGATGAAATCCCATTTGATAGTATCATAAGCATTTTTAAGGTCAAGTTTCAAAATTAGATTGCCACTCCTGCACTTCCTATCCAATTCATGTATGAGTTTCTGTATGAGTTCTTGGGCCAGAAGTATGTTTTTTGTAATATCTCTACCCTTGGTGGTTGGAGCTGGGCCACCAATAATTACTAATGTTTTTTGAAATAATAGAGGTATGGCATATGGGTCTGAAGTGATCCCAATTTGTTCTAATGTTGTTTTCGGGAAGTAGAATTATAGTGGATGTTGAAAAATAGCTACACCGGTTTTCACCCCTAATGAAGCATTGAATTGCCTCAATAACTTCCATTTTCACAATGTCCCAACACTTTTTATAGAAATCAGCCTTAAACTCATCTGAACTAGCAGCCTTATTCACACCTATGGAGGTTAAAGCCTTCTAAATTTTCTCCGCAGTTGGCACATCGGCCTAATCTGTATTACTCAGTCGATCTCCTAGCAGCCCAATGGTAATAGGAGAGGTAATCTTTTTCCCCATAGAAATGTTTATTAACTATGTAAGCATATCTTCTGAGCAGTTAACCTCTTGCATTCATTATTGATATACACCAAAGGTTCCAAAATTGCAAAACACCATACTTTGTTGATCTTGATTAGATGTAGTAACTTATTATTAGAACTCAGATGAGCTATTCCTGTAATATTCCAGAAAACATATTAATTTAGAAGGAAGTTCCCTTTTGTCTCCATCAGAGTAGTATTGAATCTCATGCTTAATTTTGTTGCTAGCTCCTAAATTCATTAACTTCTGCTTACCCCTTTTTTTCCTTCTACTCTTCTGGAATTGCCACTCCTCGATCTTTTATCTTACACTAGCCAAATCATCTTCTGCAGGTTTAACAATCAATACCTCCTTCTCCACCCTTAGGTACAAAGTCTCTTCTGGCAGCACATTATTAATTTGAGATTCTTTGATATTCTCCTCCCTAGGAGGCTCCAGAGAATTTCCATCTATCACCCTCACATTGTCTTCAAAATCTCCATTATCCACCCCTCTCTTCATCCTCTCCACTGGATCTTTTAGCCAATTCCGCATTATGCACGTGATCTCCTCCTACTCAAACATGTTAGGAGGGGTTTTTTTAAACTCTAGATGTAGCACGTAGCAATTATCAACAAGATGTTCAAACATACAACAATTTGAACAATAATGAGGATGTTGTTCAACAATAACTTTTTTCCAAGAGTTATTGTGTGCAGTGCCTATCCACACATCATTCCCTATATTTTGTGTGATATTTCTTTCAATGAGCACTCGCGCAAGAGATGGTCTAGTTAAATGAAATGTAGGAATGTCCTTTTTCATCGGCCTCCCAAATATAACACTCAAAGAAAACAAAATTTCATCATTAAATAGATGTAATTTAAAACCAGGGAATCGAAACCATATAAGAACAACTAGAGGTTCGGTTTGTCGATCAAAATCCACAGAACAATTCAAGAGCTTCATGTTTTTGTTATCAATTTTCAGGTATTTCTTCACATATAGCCACACATAATCCTCCTCCCAACTCAATTGAATAAGTATATGCTCCCATGTAACATACCAATGTTCCAATCAACGAACAATTTCAAACTGTCAAAGAACTTTCTAACCAGTTCCATCCTCGGGTGCCCATAAAGGAACACACCAACCAATGTAAATTTACAGTATGCAGATAGATTAACAGTATCATTCCCCGACAGGAAAGAGCATGCTTACCACATTTACGGCCCAGTTTTCGTACAAAAGGGTTCTCATCATTACCATCCATAATATCGTGATACGACTGTGTAAAAAGAAAGTTTCTAAAGTTAACCGTGGCAGTGGTGCAAGCGTCCACTAACACCTCTGCAAAAGATTAGTCCATCCAAGCACACTACCTGAAACCAATACCCACATCAGTTAAATCATCTCTGTGTCGCCAGAGCCCTAATTCCTTCTCTCACCATCTTTATATATATATATATATATATGTATGTATGTGTATATATATATACATATGTACATAAATATGTATACATATATATATATATACATATGTACATAAATATGTATACATATATATATACACATACATACATATATATATATATATATATATTATTTCGTAAGAACATCATCTAAAATTTACTATTTAAGATACTCTAATTGGAATATCTTTTTGTAGTTTATATGTACGGACATTTTAACATCCTCAGTTAGAATTATAAAGAGAGGACTTTATCAGTTAACATGTACTTGCAAACATTCTTTATAATTCATTTCATTTACATTCTATATATCATTTCATATCTTCATATAATGTAATATAAGCAATTGTAAACAAACAAAAAAAAAAAAATCCTTGTCATTAATTTCAACATGATCAATTTATTTTATAATAAAAATAAATCATAAATGAATAGCAATTGATTTGATTAATATTAATAATTATTAATGAAATTGATTTAAAGAAAAATAATAATTTTTTTTATGAGTTAGAATATGAGTACTCAATTGTACTTCAGATGATTTGTATTCAATTTTTTGTCCTTCCGTCAATAAAATTGAAAATCTATAATTATTCACATAAGAGACCACAACAATATATTTTTTTTAATCATGCATGTTGTCATACCCTAGGTCCGAAAGGTGATATACTTCGGGGTGTGCCAGAATTATATCAAAGCCTATGTTTTTTATTCAACATCCGTTGTTTTTAGTATTTCATATCCCTTTGTTTACTTAGTACTGGGTAGGGGATTGGTTATCCTAATACAAGTTAGTTATTTAGTCGATTTTGAATTGTTGTAAGTTTTAATTGTTTAGAATGACTCCAAAGAGAGGTATTGTAGTTGTTGCACAATAGAAGTCCCGAGGGATACTATTCCACCTTCTAGTCGTTGTCGTTATGATTCTGCTCAATCTACTGAAACTACTAAAGCACTAAATTTTAACAT
Organism: Phalaenopsis hybrid cultivar; assembly: GCA_002079205.1. Classification (NCBI taxonomy): domain Eukaryota; kingdom Viridiplantae; phylum Streptophyta; class Magnoliopsida; order Asparagales; family Orchidaceae; genus Phalaenopsis; species Phalaenopsis hybrid cultivar. Next base: position 530,028 of record JXCR01147682.1, read on the forward strand.
GACAACTTTTCTGTTGGTGGTGCACAGAACATCACTCAGGTGTTTTAAGTCAGCATTGCAGCTCAAATCGTGCTTGCAGTTCAGGCTATCCAACAAATTGCACGACCGACACCACAAGTATAATCTTTCTAGTTGCCATCGTCGAGGATCAACCTGATCAATCAATAGTGATGACCAATGGGAATACTATAGATCAAGTGATTAACCAATTTCTAAAGACACACCCATCCACCTTCAACGAGTCGACTTCATGTTACCAGGAAGAGAATCTATGGTATAAAGTACCTTAAAGTCCGCAAGTTGGACATTGTTACATTTCAACTGCGTGGAGATGATAATTGGTGTGAGTCATTGTTTCAACAATTTTGGACAAAATAATAATTTTTGGATGTATTTCGAGAGACTACTTCTGGAGCAATGCTTTCTATGTTGGCTCCAAAAGTAATGCTTTCTATGGTGGAGTGAGCCAAGCTCATAAATGATTTAAGTTGGAGGAAGGAATGAAGACTGTTCGAGAGTACGAGACATATTTTGCCAGGATTGTTAGATTCATTTTCTCTATTAGCCAACATGATGATCTAAAGATCTCACTACTTTTTGGCATCATAGAAGACATTTGGAGGTGCATATTTGTTGTCTAGTGTACAACATAAAATGTGATGGTGTACCGAGCTATTCATGCAGAGGTAGAGAGAAATGTTTGTGAGAAAAGCTTGTTGGGAAGTAGAAGAGTTCAGATTCATAAGCAAATGGGAGTTCCCAAAAGAAGCAATGTCAAAATCATGAGAAAGAAATAAAAAACAAATGCTTGTGTTCACTGCGGGATATGACATTCGAGAACTTTCTACTTAGTTGTCGGCAAATGTTTTACCATAAGCTCAAGGATTGTCCCCTTAAAATATTTAGTCAACCGCAATTGATAAATGCCTTGAAGAATAATTCTAAGTGTCGACATAAGAATAAATGACAAATATAATAAAGATCAATATAAGAAGCATCATGGGAAGCGTTAAAGAAGTAGAATTATTTTCAGCTTTAGCAGCAACCGCAAAGTGTTATGGTGTCTCAATCTTACTAGTTAAGTCCTCTCGCATTGCAGTACCAGTAGCACTAGTAGTCGCCACTGATAGATTAACACTTTTTAATGGTGCAATACCAACCTCAATGACTTAAACTTTGGAGCATCCCAAATAGGCCATTCCACCTTGTGCATTTGCTATGATGTAACAGTAAGGCTATGAAGTTCGTTACATGGTGACATTTATTATCTCTATTTATAAGCAACTCTTACAAGTATTGTTCGACTCTGGGGCATCACATTCATTTATATTAAGAAATTGTGCATTTAGGGTCTGTTTGGGGAAGCTGCGCAGCAATTGCCACAGGAAACAGCTATGCAGAAGCTATTCTGGATAAATTGGCTATCTGTTTGTTTTTTGTAGTTTGAAAATAGTTGTGCTACAGTTGTTACCAGACAAATGACCATTATGCTCTTTTGTAGTAATGTTGTTTGCAACAAAACTGTTCATTTTAATATATTCTATGTTTTATAACTAAATATCAAGTGCATAACATTATAAAATAACGATAAACANTGCTATGCAGAAGCTATTCTGGATAAGTTGGCTATCTGTTTGTTTTTTGTAGTTTGAAAATAGTTGTGCTACAGTTGTTACTAGACAAATGACCATTCTGCTCTTTTGTAGTAATGTTGTTTGCAACAAAATTGTTCATTTTAATATATTCTATGTTTTATAACTAAATATCAAGTGCATAACATTATAAAATAACGATAAACATCTCATTAAACGGTGGGTAGCATGATTATCAAAATTAAGAAAATGATTATTAAAACAACAATTAATAATATGATAATATTATTTTTAAAATACAGACGATGTATGTCACGAGTTAAAATGTCCTCCAGGTGTACTCTCCATGGCCGATCACTCTTGGCGGCAAAATTTTCCAACCAATCTGCCCACCGAAAATACTAATATGAACTGTCTCGCGTAGTTATGTGACTGAAGTAAAGTGAGCAGAAAATATTGAAGTTCATAGTAATAGTGCAATTCTCTGGAAGTACCAAAATCCTCGAACTCATCTTTCCTGAATTCTTAAAATAATATACTCTTGGACATAACATTAGTAAAAATTGATAATAGAAGTAATTAATTAATGGTTTATGCAGTTGTGAGGTCTCAAAGAGCTCAGTATATATACCAACTTATCAGTCGTTACAATAAGACGACAAACCTTATAAAAAAAAAGATTCTTGGTTATCTTTAACTCAAGTAATACCAACCTTGTGTGTGTCACATATGCATATCATCAAAAAATACCACACTCAGAAGAACTTCAAAAACGGTAACATCAAAAAGAAGAGAGGAACTTGGTTGCCTTCATTAGGTTTTCACATGTGACATCAACCGATAATAACATACAGGCCATCCAAAAGAATCAATAAGGTCAAATGTCTCATTATTGACCTTCAAAACTCAAAAAGAAAAAGAAATACAAAAAGGAAAAAAAAACACATGCAACTTGCATAATCAAAACAATAAATATCAAATGCATAAGAAACAAAAACAGACATAAACTGTTTAAAATACTGATATAATAAATAATGAATTTATTCAACAACCAATACAATTAATATAAATAAAGACTAACATTCCCTCCAATCACCCTCCAACTATTGCATTTGTAATTCGTTTTCTCAACTCATCCATCTTGCTTGCACTTTCCCCATCTTAAGTACATGTCTCGGGAAAATCATTTACAGACTGTGACGAATACTGTCCAAGGTGGTACTCATATGTTTGTTCGGCCTATTTCCTAGTTCGACCTCCTTGAGGCAATGGTCGCAAAATATTGTCTTTGTATCATTATCTCACATCGCAGATAAATCAGCCTTTTTGGTCTTAACCATTATGTATACTAGCATGAAACAAATTAATCAAGTTTTTATTGCAGCTCGGAGAAAAATAGTAGTGCCACAATAGCATCATCACTGCCTTTCCGCATCCACACGCAAACACATCTAGCAACACAAACACATCCACACACCAACACATCAAGACACTAACACCTCCACACATCCACCAATATATCCATTGCCACAAACATGGTCACATAACTCCACACCACCTACACATCACCACTGCCCCTCAACACCACCGCCTTCATAAATTCACCAACACAAACACAACCACCCACCTCCACACCACCTGCACATCACCACTGTCCCTCCACAACATCCACAACCATCACGTACACACAAAAACACATACATCCACTTAGAACATCCCATTTATGATTCCAAGTGATTGCACGTTCAATCATTACTTCCACCCAAGCAAAGTATTCACATGAAAATAGAATAACAGCTGAATAGAGCAAAGCCTGAGCAAACTCACAAAATGAAAAGGTTGTTAGGTATGTAAATATCAAATAATGAAGAATGATAGTGCATAGAATAGGTTCTGTTCAATGCAAAGCCCACAAACCACCAACCTCTCTTGGCAAAAAATACCAAAATCTGAATTCCATCCATATATTTCAACCTCATACACATTTCCAACCTAATGATAGAGCATACCACAAGATAGGTGATGCAGGTGGATTTAATGTATTAATTTTGCAAATATTTTTCAATATTACAAAATACACACAACAGATACAATAACAAATATGCAAATTAATCCAACAAAATAACTTTAGTTAAAATAGTTTTATCTTTTAAAAATCTTTAAACTGTCATATCATCTTTAAAAAAACGCAAGTATATGTATCGCTCAAGTAATAAATGACTCTAATGGAGTCTTAGATATCTATCCCACAGAGATGTTGGAAATGCTTGTAAATAAGCTACTAAATTTATAATGTAAAGTACTATTTTAAAAATACAAAAAATAAATTGAGAAGTTTAAATTATAAGTAACAGGGGAATGCTAAATAAAATGTAGTTGAAAGACAGTTAACTAAACTAAATTCTTAACTTTCACAATTAAAATTACGAAAATTAAAACTGCGATGTTGTGGCGAAAAGTTCAAATTTAAGAAATTATCAGTCCTCTTTACAATGAGTATATGGTTTGTGAATAAATTAAAATCATTTGAATATATATATATATATATATATATATATATATATATATATAAATAATTTGTGTTAAAAAGGAGCAATCATATTCGTTACCCTCTTCCGAGTGCATAAAGAACATTAACTAATCCACAGTTTGGTCCCTAATTCTGTGGTTAGGGTGGGAGGATACTGGTTGCCACTCTAGAGCACCCATTACTCCCTCCACTGAGGGCTGACAATCTCGTATGAGTTTTCAATCATCTGGAATAAATGAGAGATTTTAATCTGTCACCTTAAAATTTTTTATTCTGCATCCAACAAATTATATTTCTTTTTTTATTTGCACCCAATTCTATGGATGAAATACTCTCCCATAAAATCAAATGTAATTCTCTCCATGTTGTANGAGTTTTCAATCATCTGGAATAAATTAGAGATTTTAATCTGTCACCTTAAAATCTTTAATTCTGCATCCAACAAAGTATATTTCTCTTTTTATTTGCACCCAATTCTATGGATGAAATACTCTCCCATAAAATCAAATGTAATTCTCTCCATGTTGTAGAATACATAGCCCTTTCGGAACATATGTTTCTCAACACATCTTAACATTTCAATTAATTAGATCGAAAAGTAAATGAAGATCGGAGTTCAAATCATCACAGATTATTGACATTTAAAACCGTATAAAAACAAAATTAATTCTTCACAAAACCATATCTCAAAGTAGAGAGAAGGTTAAAGAAAACAACTCAGAATTCATGAAAAGGATACTACAAAACACGAATTTCATTAATAAAAATAAGTTTACAAAATAAAAGAAATATAAGACAACTTATTTCACAATACTTCCCAAACAAACTTCTAGAGTTCTCTCTAAGTCTCTCTCTTTACAAACACTCTCAATTCTCTCTTATAAGTGTAATGAAGAAGAAATCTCTCACATTTTCTCTCTTCTTACAATCCTTGAAGAAAATCTACAAGCCCTTGACTTTCTCCCTCACTCTCTCTAACTCTCCTTCACGCCACACACCTCTACTCGCCCCCCTCTTCAAGCCCTAGACCTTTCTTTCTTTATTGAAGGCTACCTCCTAAAAAAAAATTCAAAATTCCCCCTAAAAATTGTCTAAAAATCAACTCTTTTAAATTCAAATAACATGTCCATTGATCCAAAAAATATATCTCTTCATAAAAGAAGCTTTCAAAAATGTCTAGATGCTTTGAATTACTTCAAGGGGTGTTTAAAATAAGTGTCCTTTTTAAAATTCGGATAAATTTCTTCTCGAACTGCCTTAATCCGCAAAAGTCGTCTCTGGCGCATCTGGCATCAAATCTCGTACATCATGCGTCAACTCTTTGTCAAATGACGCATCTGGTGCTAATCTAGGGCATCATGCGCTAGTTTGCTGAAGACCTCGATGNCCTTTCAAAAATGTCTAGATGCTTTGAATTACTTCAAGGGGTGTTTAGAATAAGTGTCCTTTTGAAAATTCGGGCAAATTTCATCTCGAACTGCCTTAATCCGTAAAAGCCGTCTCTGGCGCGTCTTGCGTCAAATCTGGTACATCATGCGCCAACTCTTTGTCAAATGACGCATCTGGTGCTAATCTAGGGCATCATGCGCTAGTTTGCTGAAGACCTCGATGTTCTAGTCTTTGGCGCATCTGTCGCGGCTAATCTGGCGCATCATGCTCCAGAATTTGGAACTTCGTTATTTTGGATCCAAATTTTGTTTTTTTGCTCCAAATGCCTAAAATTGATATACCTGCAACAAAAACATGAAAATACCCCTCTTTAAATTGCAATATCACAAAAAATAAGCATAAAATATATACGTAAATTAACGTATTATTTTGGTGTATCAAAATCCCTCAAACTTAAATGTTATTTGTCCTCAAGTGACTCATTTACTATATAAAAACATATAATATAAGATAGAGATTATCTTATAACTTTCATACTTTAGTTCAATAAATAAAATAGTAAAATTTAAGAAAAATATTTAATAGCTTAGATTNTATAAAATATATACGTAAATTAACGTATTATTTTGGTGTATCGAAATCCCTCAAACTTAAATGTTATTTGTCCTCAAGTGACTCCTTTACTATATAAAAACATATAATATAAGATAGAGATTAACTTATAACTTTCATACTTTAGTTCAATAAATAAAATAGTAAAATTTAAGAAAAATATTTAATAGCTTAGATTCAAATTCTTAGTCTAAGAGTACTTAGTAGTTATTTTTAAGATTTCTAAATCTCTATTTATTTAAAAAGAATTGTAATTTGTCATATCAAGGATATTTAGAATATTCATATAAAAAGAACTTCAGAAAAATTTTACTAATAATGCTACTAATAATCCAATATAAGTTTAGAAAATGTAATAAAATTTTTTCCTTAAGTTGATTCAAGTAAAACCAATTTTTGATTAGTCATTTCTTCAAGCTTCTCCTCATTTATTTTTTTTTTCTTTTCTTTTTCTTTTTTTTTTGAATCTTTTCAATCCTTTTATTTTTTTTTTATTTTTCAAGGGAGGATTATCATAGCTGAATAGTTTTTAATAGTTTTGAACTTCACTATCCTCTTCTCAAAGTTAGAACTCCTTACCTTTCTTCACTTTATAATTTCNAATCTTTTCAATCCTTTTATTTTTTTTTTTATTTTTCAAGTGAGGATTATCATAGCTGAATATTCTTTAATAGTTTTGAACTTCACTATCCTCTTCTCAAAGTTAGAACTCCTTACCTTTCTTCACTTTATAATTTCATACTAGTTTATGATTTTCATAAAGTTATTATTTTTTTCTTACATGAATCTCGAAAATTCTTATTACTTCAAAAATACAATTTCATTTACTTTAAATAGAAAAACTTAATCTTATCTTATCATACCAAATGGATTTAACATTAGAATTTATCTTCATTATTAAAAACTTTTACCCAAATTTACCATAATATATATAAACTTAAGTATAGTCATTTAAAGTTTAATCTTAATATGTCATGTCATGATAAATTAATTTTAAAAATATTTTTACGTGAGGACAAAAAATTTAGTTTACTTTCCTTTTTTTTTAAAAGAAAAATTTTATTCCCGTCAAACTTAAGTTCTTAAGCATTTTAAAAATATTTAATACAAAATTTATTTGGTGAAAGAAAACAGTAAATGCATGAAAATAAAATCTAACCTGTAGAAGATTTTTGACTATGAAAGTGGGCTATGGTATACTGCAGACACTTACTTTTAAAATACATACAGACTTTAAAACATTAAATGAGACCTACTATATTCGATAGAATTTACTGAGATTTAAAGACATAAAGAAAAACTGAAAATACTAAAAATGCAGAAAAAGTAAAAATCTATTGTTACTATTACAATTTTAAGTCCACTGCACAAAAATAAATGTTTTTACTATAGTTTTAAATGTCAACCAAATAAAATCCATACAGCATACAAACAAACAACAAAATAAATAAACTAACTCCAGAAAATATCAATCTTCATCACCTTCCTTATCATTATCATCATCTTCTTCCTCTTCTTCTTCATCATGAATAGGAGCATATGGAATAAAATTGGGACAGGTAGGAAATTCTACATTGTATTCACCCCTGAGATACCTCACCATAGCATCCTTAAAAGCGATACCATGTTGAACTTTCCTCTGCTGATACTCATCATTATAAGCATTTCTTGCTCCAATCTCTCCAATCTGGTTCTGAATATTTACTATATCAAATTGTTGAATCATGAGTTGGTCCATAATATTTTTTAATGATGCAGGGCGAGAAGTAGATGCTCCTGCAGCTGATGTAGAGGGTCTATCGCTTNCAAATTTACCATAATATTTATAAACTTAAGTATAGTCATTTAAAGTTTAATCTTAATATGTCATGTCATGGTAAATTAATTTTAAAAATATTATCACGTGAGGACAAAAAAAATTTAGTTTACTTTCCCTTTTTTTTTAAAAAAAATTTTATTCCCGTCAAACTTAAGTTCTTAAGCATTTTAAAAATATTTAATACAAAATTTATTTGGTGAAAGAAAACAGTAAATGCATGAAAATAAAATTTAACATGTAGAAGATTTTTCACTATGAAAGTGGGCTATGGTATACTGCAGACACTAACTTTTAAAATACATACAGACTTTAAAACATTAAATGAGACCTACTATATTCGATAGAATTTGCTGAGATTTAAAGACATAAAGAAAAACTAAAAATACTAAAAATACAGAAAAAGTTAAAATCTATTGTTACTATTACAATTTTAAGTCCACTGCACAAAAATAAATGTTTTTATTATAGTTTTAAATGTCAACCAAATAAAATCCATACAACATACAAACAAACAAACAACAAAATAAATAAACTAACTCCAGAAAATATCAATTTTCATCACCTTCTTCATCATTATTATCATCTTCTTCCTCTTCTTCTTCATCATGAGTAGGAGCATATGGAATAAAATTGGGACAGGTAGGAAATTCTACATTGTATTCACCCCTGAGATACCTCACCATAGCATCCTTAAAAGCGATACCATGTTGAACTTTCCTCTGCTGATACTCATCATTATAAGCATTTCTTGCTCCAATCTCTCCAATCTGATTTTGAATATTTACTATATCCAATTGTTGAATCATGAGTTGGTCCATAATATTTTTTAATGATGCAGGGTAAGAAGTAGATGCTCTTGCAGCTGATGTAGAGGGTCTATCGCTTCTTCCACCCCTAGATTCAAAAAGTGATTCAACTCTCTGAAGCATATGCTTCCCAATAAGATTTTGTGGTTGTAATATTTCTTCAGTTTTTTGGGATTCTACTCCTGATTGTTCACAAAGAGTGAAAATCAAGCCAGGGTAACCCAATTCACTAGCTGTAAAGCTCTTAGCTATGCTCCGTGCATGATAAACTATAAGAGTACCAACATCTATTGCTTTCATGTTCTGAATGGAATAGTTGAATACAGCTTACCTCTCACGAGAATGTGCTCGTCATTAGTTAACACGAAAGCAGAGAAGTGGTGCCATACCTTTAACTGACTAGTTAACATGGAAGTGGAGATGTTAACTATTTTATTATTTTTAATCCTCCATTCTCCTTTTCCATCAGTCAGGAAGGCAATCACTCGATCCAATGATGAATCAGTCATCACGAATGCAACATATTCATCGAAAAATACATTCCTTAGCCCATAAAAAGCATTGATCATTTATGCAATAAAATCAACTTGTTTACCTCTCACGAGAATGTGCTCGTCATTAGTGAATCTCAAGTTGGCATAAAACTCGTGAATTATTGGCACAATTACTACTGCAGTGAAGTAGCAAAACCTTTCCTAATTTTTGGCAAGAATCAATCTCTCGATCTCGCCACCCGGTTAGTAAATGCCTGTTCCTGGACCAATCTTCTCGATTTGAGTGTTATAATTGTGTTGGGCCTTCAAATTAACAAATTACCGCGCATCAAAATCATCCGATCTTCTCTCTTTACTCGTGGAGTCATTTGAAATTCTACCAAAATCCAAATAAATTCCAAATAAATTACAAAATAAAAAATCTAACTTCCCAAGTAAGATTATGTGGTAAGTAACTTTTCACCATGAGTTTTCTTCAAGCTTTTTCATCAAAAATCTCAATTTTCGCATTTCCATAATGTTGGAAAATCCATGGTGAAAATAAAAAATTTCTAAGTTAAAGTGAAGCTCTGTCAAGAGAAGATGAAATCTATGNTAACTTTTCACCATGAGTTTTCTTCAAGCTTTTTCATAAAAAAATCTTAATTTTTGCATTTCCATAATGTAGGAAAATCCATGGTGAAAATAAAAAATTTCTAAGTTAAAGTGAAGCTCTGTCAAGAGAAGATGAAATCTACGATTTTAAGCCTCCTAAATCTTCTCTATCGCGCCCAATGTGAAACCCTAGGTCAAGGTTTAGAGGTAGGAGACGACCCAAGCAGTAAAAATGGAGTTTACTGTGTGATTTCACGGTTTCTTAGGCAATTTGGCGTTTCAGGAATTTGACGCTTCATGCGCCAACTCTCTGTAATTGGACACATGATGCGCTAATTTGGCGCATCATGCGCTAATTTGGCGCATCATGCGCCAACACCTTAATTTTTTCAGATTTCATTTTCGATGAAAATCAGCTCCGTACCGCTTTACGTCTACCTCTAATTAACTCAAATGAACACTTATAAGAACAATTAAACATTACTCTTACATCATTCTTTCACAAACAACACAAAGCTTTTATTTATAAAATTCGCGTTATCACAATCTAATATAGCCAACAAACATCTAATTCTATGTTTAATCCAAACCAAAACATCCTCACTGAAATCTAAACATCAAAATTTCAAACACAAACATTGATATAGTNGCGCTTCATGCGCCAACTCTCTGTAATTGGACACATGATGCGCTAATCTGGCGCATCATGCGCCAACACCTTAATTTTTTCAGATTTCATTTTCAGATAACGCCAACACCTTAATCAGCTCCGTACCGCTTTACGTCTACCTCTAATTAACTCAAATGAACCCTTATAAGAACAATTAAACATTACTCTTACATCATTCTTTCACAAACAACACAAAGCTTTTATATATAAAATTCGCGTTATCACAATCTAATATAGCCAACAAACATCTAATTCTGTGTTTAATCCAAACCAAAACATCCTCACTGAAATCTAAACATCAAAATTTCAAACACAAACATTGATATAGTTCAATAATAACAGTAAATACAGTCTAACACATCAAATAACTAAAACAAGCAGTACTACATAAAACGTTCTATGCATAGATTAAGGTCCAACATCTTCTTCACTCTCGTCCTCCTATATATCTCCCATAGATTGGGAGTGCACATACAAGTTGTAGAAGGGTTGATAAGGAAACTAATCAGTTGAATCCTCCCCAATCCAAGCATGTTTCTTAAACATACGTACCAAACCATCTTCAATACGACCAATATGTTCAAAATGTTTTTTAAGTTTCCAATCCAATTGATCCAACATTTCAAAAATATCAGCATGCATAAGACTCTGCACCTTTTTTTTTAACTTCTAGACCCTTTTTAATAGTGCATTGAAACTGAAGTAAGGCTAAATAGATGATGAATTCTGGGATCCCTAATCCATCAGTACATTTATATCGTTTTCATCTCTCATTCCAACACAGTTGCAATAGATTTCTAGATCAATTGGCTTCCAAGGAAGAAGCACTTTTTCCCAACCCTTGTAAGGTACATACGATGGACTGCCTAGTAGGAAAATAGTGGATGGATGTCCAAGTCCTGTTGCAGACCCATTCACAATCAAACCCAAAACCGATTTCATAATGGTTGCTTCAATATCAATAGGTTTTTCGGTTTGAATATAGTAATTTAAAATAACACTCTCCTTAATTACCTTACTGATTTTCATGGTAGGCAATAATTTCGATGCAATAAAGAAGTGTCTTGTCTTAGAAATAGGATTTAACAATGATGACGAAAAACTTACATTCCCATCATCTCTGACCTCCAAATTCGCATCTTCATTCGTAATGTACCGATAGAGTTTATCCATATTATCTCTTGTAGGGGTAAAATTTCTACAATGACAGATAGAGACATCTTCAATCATAAACATCTCGTTTATTCTTGAAGGAGTGAATTGCACAAACTTACCTCGCACATATACAATTCCTTGGTTGATGTCATGTAGGTTTGCATAAAACTCTTTCACCACAGTGACGACTACGACGACAGTAGTGTAAAAAGCACTTCCCAACATCTCTGCGCAAAAATCTCTTCAACTCGAGTATTCGGTGCATTGAATCCTCGATTCACAAACCTCATTTCTTTGATTAGCCTCTTCTTCATTAGAACACCATCATGGAACTTCTGCGCATCGAAACTGACGAACTTTCTCCGGCTGAAAATCCCAAAACTAGTGAAATTTTTAGAGTGGGATGCCATTGGAATTGAAATCTAATCACTTCTCTCTCATTTTCCCCCATAAAATTGACTTTGGAATCATATTTTGAGAGTTTTAAAGAGAAGAACTCGCAAAAAACCGTCAAAAACGTCTTTTGAAATGTTTTAAGTCATTTTTGTCGTCACGGCGCATCATGTGCAAATTCTGGCGCATCTTGCGCCAGCTCTCTGGAATTTGGCGCATCACTAACTCTCATAGTATCTCACGATTAAATGCTTCAGAATTGTGCATGGTATCTCATTGATTTTGCATGGTATCTCGTTGATTTTGCAATATTAATGTAACATCTTGATCATTAACTCTCATAATTAGTTCTGATTTCTGTACATCTATCAAAGCTCTTCTAGTGGTCAGGAATATTCTTCCTTAAATGATAGAAATTTCTTTATCTTCCTCCATATTTAATACAACAAAGTTCACAAGAAAGCTAAATTTATTAATTTTTATCAAGACATCTTCTATAACTCCTTTAGGATGATAATCGAACGATCAACTAACTGAAGAGTTACAGTCGTAGGTGAAATATCTTCTAAGCCCAACCTTCTAAAAATTGATAACGACATAAGAGTAATACAAGCTCCTAAATCAAATAAAGCTTTTCCAAAAAATCTTTAGCCAGTAGCACAAGGAATTGTAAAACTTCCAGGATCTTTGAGTTTTTTAGCATGCTTTTTCTGAATTATAGCGCTACACTCTTCACTGAGAAGAAATCTCTCACTTTCTCTCTCCTCCTACAATCTCTCAAGAAAATCTCCAAGCCCTTGACTTTCTCTCTCTCTAACTCTCCTTCACGCCACACCTCTACTCGCCCCCCTCTTCAAGCCCTAGACTTTCCTCTCTTTTATTGAAGGCTATCTCTCTCTAAAAAGAATTCAAAATTTGACCCCAAAATTCTATCCAAAAGTCAATTCTTTTGAATTCAAATGACATGTCCATTGATCCAAGAGACACATCCCTTCATTAAAGAACCTTCCAAACTGTCTAGATGCATTGAATTACTCTAATGGGTGTTTAGAACAAACGTCTCTTTGAAAATTCGCTCAAAATTTGTCTCAAATTGCCTTAATCCGCAAAATTTGTCCCGAACTGCCTTAATTCGCAAAATTTGTCCCGAACTGCCTTAATCCGCAAAAAGTCGTCCCTAACATATTTGGCGCTAAATCTGGCGCATCATGCACCAACTCTCTATAAAATGACGCATTTGAACCTAATTTGGCACATCATGTGCTAGTTTGCTTAAGACCGCGCTGTTCTGGGCTTTGGCGCAGCTGGCGCTGATCAGGGCCATCTGGCGCATGATGCGCCTGAATTCGAAACTTCGTTGTTTTGGCTCCGAATTTAGTCCTTTTTATTAATTTTGTTCTAAATGCTTAAAATTTATATACCTCCAACAAAAACATGAAAATATCTTTTTTTAAAGTGCAATATTACAAAAAATGAATATAAAATACATACTTAAAACAACATATTATTTTGGTGTATCAGTAGACAGAGACAACACATACACATTTCCAACCTCAACCGAAACATACACATTCCCTACCTCAACCGAAATCCAAAAATCATTCAAAAACCACACCATTTGGTTGGGAATACAGAGATAGACAAAGCCAAACCAAAACCCTAAAAACCCCCAGAAATGAGGAATTCAACTATCCAAAAATCCAAAATTCATTTCCAACACATGGTTTTTCAATCTCGACACATACCCACAACCAGATACGTGGATTTTCAAACAGAACTGAATCAAAATAAAAAAATCCAACCTCAACCGCAATCCACCAACGCATACGAATTTCAAAAACCAAAAAGCCACAACATAGTAGAGATAGGGAATACCGCAAGATAGGTAGAGCCAAACCAAAACCCCAAAGTTTACCGCATGACCAAAAACCACCGCACAGAGGGCGATGATGATCTAGACAAAGCCGAAGAACAGAGAGAGGAGGCATCTTACCATAGTGAGAGGGAAGGAGGGAGAAGGATTTGGGAAACTCACAGCAACGAGTCTNGAGGCATCTTACCATAGTGAGAGGGAAGGAGGGAGAAGGATTTGGGAAACTCACAGCAACGAGTCTAGAGAAGCGAGAGAGAAGGATTAGGGCAAGAGCCGTGAGAGAGAGGGAGACACCACTAGATCACGGAAGAGAGGCCGATACCACAGAATCGCGAGAGAGGGGTTAGGCCAAAAGCTGCGACAGAAAAAGGGAGGCACCTGTGGGTTTTGTGAGGGAAGCATTGACAAAAAGAGTAAAACAAATGTGGGTCTTGGGGTGATACCCGTGACTGCGTTTCGTTAATAATTTTTCTAAATCGCCAACACGNGAGAAAAAGGGAGGCACCTGTGGGTTTTGTGAGGGCATCATTGACAAAAAGAGCAAAACAAATGTGGGTCTTGGGGTGATACCCGTGACTGCGTTTCGTTAATAATTTTTCTAAATCGCCAACACGCCACAACAATCAATTGCCCCCAAATGCATTTTTAAAACACACCGCAGCTAAAAAATTGTGCCAATCGAGCACTTAGTGCAACAATTATTTTATTATAGTCACTCTAGTAATAATTATGTTGTATGGTTCATCTTTGATTGTCTTTCTGTGTGTTCATGATTATGACATTGTCATAAATGACATGCATATATTTGCCATACTTATAGTATTTACATTAGCTGAGTTTGATTTAATTTTGGGCATGGACTGTCTTTCTATATATCATGGATTTATAGAATGTCGTTAGAGAAGAATAAACATTTGTATACCTGGCTCCATTCCTTTGAAATTCAAGGGTAGTAGAATAGCTCCTTTTTGTTTAGTATCAACAAATAGAAGCTTGCAAGTTGATATCCCACAGTTGTGTTGGTTTTCTAGCTCAGTTCATGGATTACAACAAATTTAGTGTTAGTTTAGATAATGTCTGATGGTTAGAGAATTTGCTAATGTATTTTGTCAAGATTTTCCTGGCTTTCCATAAGTCATGAGATCAAGTTCATCATAGCATTACTACTAGAGAACACTCCAATTTCTATGACACTGAATCTATTGAACACAATTGAACTTCAAGAGCTCAAGATTTGGTTACAGGAATTGCCTTATGAAGGATTCATCTAACTCAACATTTCTCTTTGAGGAGCACCAATTTTATTCTTGAAGAAGAAATACTAAGTATGCGGTTATAGATTGACTACAAAAAGTTGAACAAAGTGATCGTGAAAAATAAGTATCAACTACCACATAAAGATGATCTTTTTCACCAACTACATGGTTCTTTGGTGTCTCCAATATTGACCCCAGATCTGGCTATCACTAGTTGAGGATCATGAATGAAGATGTTTTGAAGACTGCTTTTCGATCTCGATATCGAGATTATAAGTTTCTGGTTATGTCATTTAGCTTGTCTAACGTCCCTATTGGGTTATGGATTTGATGAATAGAGTCTTCTAACTTTATTGCTTCAATTCGTCATTGCTTTATGAATGATATTTTGGTTTACTCTAATAATGAAGAGGAGTGTGCTCAACATCTATGAGCAGCACTGAATATCTTTTAGCAGCACCGAATACCTTTCGAGAGAACAAGTTTTATGCTAAATTCTCTTGAAGGGTATTCAAAGCTACTTTGATGGTGGTATATTTTTTAACAGTGGCATTTCTTGGGCATATTTTTTATGGTGTTGAAATTTTTGTGGATCCNCATCCAATGATGAATCAGTCATCACGAATGCAATATATTCATCGAAAAATACATTCCTTAGCCCATAAAAAACATTGATCATTTATGCAATAAAATCAACTTGTTTACCTCTCACGAGAATGTGCTCGTCATTAGTGAATCTCAAGTTGGCATAAAACTCCCGAATTATTGGCACAATTACTACTGCAGTGAAGTAGCAAAACCGTTCCCAATTTTTGGCAAGAATCAACCTCTCGATCTCGCCACCCGGTTAGTAAATGCCTGTTCCTGGACCAATCTTCTCGATTTGAGTGTTATAATTGTGTTGGGCCTTCAAATTAACAAATTACCGCGCATCAAAATCATCCAATCTTTCTCTCTTTACTCGTGGAGTCATTTGAAATTCTATCAAAATCCAAATAAATTCCAAATAAATTACAAAATAAAAAATCTAACTCCCCAAGTAAGATTATTTGGTAAGTAACTTTTCACCATGAGTTTTCTTCAAGCTTTTTCATAAAAAAATCTTAATTTTTGCATTTCCATAATGTAGGAAAATCCATGGTGAAAATAAAAAATTTCTAAGTTAAAGTGAAGCTCTGTCAAGAGAAGATGAAATCTACGATTTTAAGCCTCCTAAATCTTCTCTATCGCGCCCAATGTGAAACCCTAGGTCAAGGTTTAGAGGTAGGAGACGACCCAAGCAGTAAAAATGGAGTTTACTGTGTGATTTCACGGTTTCTTAGGCAATTTGGCGTTTCAGGAATTTGACGCTTCATGCGCCAACTCTCTGTAATTGGACACATGATGCGCTAATCTGGCGCATCATGCGCCAACACCTTAATTTTTTCAGATTTCATTTTCAGATAACGCCAACACCTTAATCAGCTCCGTACCGCTTTACGTCTACCTCTAATTAACTCAAATGAACCCTTATAAGAACAATTAAACATTACTCTTACATCATTCTTTCACAAACAACACAAAGCTTTTATATATAAAATTCGCGTTATCACAATCTAATATAGCCAACAAACATCTAATTCTGTGTTTAATCCAAACCAAAACATCCTCACTGAAATCTAAACATCAAAATTTCAAACACAAACATTGATATAGTTCAATAATAAAAGTAAATACAGTCTAACACATCAAATAACTAAAACAAGCAGTACTACATAAAACGTTCTATGCATAGATTAAGGTCCAACATCTTCTTCACTCTCGTCCTCCTATATATCTCCCATAGATTGGGAGTGCACATACAAGTTGTAGAAGGGTTGATAAGGAAACTAATCAGTTGAATCCTCCCCAATCCAAGCATGTTTCTTAAACATACGTACCAAACCATCTTCAATACGACCAATATGTTCAAAATGTTTTTTAAGTTTCCAATCCAATTGATCCAACATTTCAAAAATATCAGCATGCATAAGACTCTGCACCTTTTTTTTTAACTTCTAGACCCTTTTTAATAGTGCATTGAAACTGAAGTAAGGCTAAATAGATGATGAATTCTGGGATCCCTAATCCATCAGTACATTTATATCGTTTTCATCTCTCATTCCAACACAGTTGCAATAGATTTCTAGATCAATTGGCTTCCAAGGAAGAAGCACTTTTTCCCAACCCTTGTAAGGTACATACGATGGACTGCCTAGTAGGAAAATAGTGGATGGATGTCCAAGTCCTGTTGCAGACCCATTCACAATCAAACCCAAAACCGATTTCATAATGGTTGCTTCAATATCAATAGGTTTTTCGGTTTGAATATAGTAATTTAAAATAACACTCTCCTTAATTACCTTACTGATTTTCATGGTAGGCAATAATTTCGATGCAATAAAGAAGTGTCTTGTCTTAGAAATAGGATTTAACAATGATGACGAAAAACTTACATTCCCATCATCTCTGACCTCCAAATTCGCATCTTCATTCGTAATGTACCGATAGAGTTTATCCATATTATCTCTTGTAGGGGTAAAATTTCTACAATGACAGATAGAGACATCTTCAATCATAAACATCTCGTTTATTCTTGAAGGAGTGAATTGCACAAACTTACCTCGCACATATACAATTCCTTGGTTGATGTCATGTAGGTTTGCATAAAACTCTTTCACCACAGTGACGACTACGACGACAGTAGTGTAAAAAGCACTTCCCAACATCTCTGCGCAAAAATCTCTTCAACTCGAGTATTCGGTGCATTGAATCCTCGATTCACAAACCTCATTTCTTTGATTAGCCTCTTCTTCATTAGAACACCATCATGGAACTTCTGCGCATCGAAACTGACGAACTTTCTCCGGCTGAAAATCCCAAAACTAGTGAAATTTTTAGAGTGGGATGCCATTGGAATTGAAATCTAATCACTTCTCTCTCATTTTCCCCCATAAAATTGACTTTGGAATCATATTTTGAGAGTTTTAAAGAGAAGAACTCGCAAAAAACCGTCAAAAACGTCTTTTGAAATGTTTTAAGTCATTTTTGTCGTCACGGCGCATCATGTGCAAATTCTGGCGCATCTTGCGCCAGCTCTCTGGAATTTGGCGCATCACTAACTCTCATAGTATCTCACGATTAAATGCTTCAGAATTGTGCATGGTATCTCATTGATTTTGCATGGTATCTCGTTGATTTTGCAATATTAATGTAACATCTTGATCATTAACTCTCATAATTAGTTCTGATTTCTGTACATCTATCAAAGCTCTTCTAGTGGTCAGGAATATTCTTCCTTAAATGATAGAAATTTCTTTATCTTCCTCCATATTTAATACAACAAAGTTCACAAGAAAGCTAAATTTATTAATTTTTATCAAGACATCTTCTATAACTCCTTTAGGATGATAATCGAACGATCAACTAACTGAAGAGTTACAGTCGTAGGTGAAATATCTTCTAAGCCCAACCTTCTAAAAATTGATAACGACATAAGAGTAATACAAGCTCCTAAATCAAATAAAGCTTTTCCAAAAAATCTTTAGCCAGTAGCACAAGGAATTGTAAAACTTCCAGGATCTTTGAGTTTTTTAGCATGCTTTTTCTGAATTATAGCGCTACACTCTTCACTGAGAAGAAATCTCTCACTTTCTCTCTCCTCCTACAATCTCTCAAGAAAATCTCCAAGCCCTTGACTTTCTCTCTCTCTAACTCTCCTTCACGCCACACCTCTACTCGCCCCCCTCTTCAAGCCCTAGACTTTCCTCTCTTTTATTGAAGGCTATCTCTCTCTAAAAAGAATTCAAAATTTGACCCCAAAATTCTATCCAAAAGTCAATTCTTTTGAATTCAAATGACATGTCCATTGATCCAAGAGACACATCCCTTCATTAAAGAACCTTCCAAACTGTCTAGATGCATTGAATTACTCTAATGGGTGTTTAGAACAAACGTCTCTTTGAAAATTCGCTCAAAATTTGTCTCAAATTGCCTTAATCCGCAAAATTTGTCCCGAACTGCCTTAATTCGCAAAATTTGTCCCGAACTGCCTTAATCCGCAAAAAGTCGTCCCTAACATATTTGGCGCTAAATCTGGCGCATCATGCACCAACTCTCTATAAAATGACGCATTTGAACCTAATTTGGCACATCATGTGCTAGTTTGCTTAAGACCGCGCTGTTCTGGGCTTTGGCGCAGCTGGCGCTGATCAGGGCCATCTGGCGCATGATGCGCCTGAATTCGAAACTTCGTTGTTTTGGCTCCGAATTTAGTCCTTTTTATTAATTTTGTTCTAAATGCTTAAAATTTATATACCTCCAACAAAAACATGAAAATATCTTTTTTTAAAGTGCAATATTACAAAAAATGAATATAAAATACATACTTAAAACAACATATTATTTTGGTGTATCAGTAGACAGAGACAACACATACACATTTCCAACCTCAACCGAAACATACACATTCCCTACCTCAACCGAAATCCAAAAATCATTCAAAAACCACACCATTTGGTTGGGAATACAGAGATAGACAAAGCCAAACCAAAACCCTAAAAACCCCCAGAAATGAGGAATTCAACTATCCAAAAATCCAAAATTCATTTCCAACACATGGTTTTCCAATCTCGACACATACCCACAACCAGATACGTGGATTTTCAAACAGAACTGAATTGAAATAAAAAAATCCAACCTCAACCGCAATCCACCAACGCATACGAATTTCAAAAACCAAAAAGCCACAACATAGTAGAGATAGGGAATACCGCAAGATAGGTAGAGCCAAACCAAAACCCCCAAGTTTACTGCATGACCAAAAACCACCGCACAGAGGGCGATGATGATCTAGACAAAGCCGAAGAACAGAGAGAGGAGGCATCTTACCATAGTGAGAGGGAAGGAGGGAGAAGGATTTGGGAAACTCACAGCAACGAGTCTAGAGAAGCGAGAGAGAAGGATTAGGGCAAGAGCCGTGAGAGAGAGGGAGACACCACTAGATCACGGAAGAGAGGCCGATACCACAGAATCGCGAGAGAGGGGTTAGGCCAAAAGCTGCGAGAGAAAAAGGGAGGCACCTGTGGGTTTTGTGAGGGCATCATTGACAAAAAGAGCAAAACAAATGTGGGTCTTGGGGTGATACCCGTGACTGCGTTTCGTTAATAATTTTTCTAAATCGCCAACACGCCACAACAATCAATTGCCCCCAAATGCATTTTTAAAACACACCGCAGCTAAAAAATTGTGCCAATCGAGCACTTAGTGCAACAATTATTTTATTATAGTCACTCTAGTAATAATTATGTTGTATGGTTCATCTTTGATTGTCTTTCTGTGTGTTCATGATTATGACATTGTCATAAATGACATGCATATATTTGCCATACTTATAGTATTTACATTAGCTGAGTTTGATTTAATTTTGGGCATGGACTGTCTTTCTATATATCATGGATTTATAGAATGTCGTTAGAGAAGAATAAACATTTGTATACCTGGCTCCATTCCTTTGAAATTCAAGGGTAGTAGAATAGCTCCTTTTTGTTTAGTATCAACAAATAGAAGCTTGCAAGTTGATATCCCACAGTTGTGTTGGTTTTCTAGCTCAGTTCATGGATTACAACAAATTTAGTGTTAGTTTAGATAATGTCTGATGGTTAGAGAATTTGCTAATGTATTTTGTCAAGATTTTCCTGGCTTTCCATAAGTCATGAGATCAAGTTCATCATAGCATTACTACTAGAGAACACTCCAATTTCTAAGGCACTGAATCTATTGAACACAATTGAACTTCAAGAGCTCAAGATTTGGTTACAGGAATTGCCTTATGAAGGATTCATCTAACTCAACATTTCTCTTTGAGGAGCACCAATTTTATTCTTGAAGAAGAAATACTAAGTATGCGGTTATAGATTGACTACAAAAAGTTGAACAAAGTGATCGTGAAAAATAAGTATCAACTACCACATAAAGATGATCTTTTTCACCAAATACATGGTTCTTTGGTGTCTCCAATATTGACCTCAGATCTGGCTATCACTAGTTGAGGATCATGAATGAAGATGTTTTGAAGACTGCTTTTCGATCTCGATATCGAGATTATAAGTTTCTGGTTATGTCATTTAGCTTGTCTAACGTCCCTATTGGGTTATGGATTTGATGAATAGAGTCTTCTAACTTTATTGCTTCAATTCGTCATTGCTTTATGAATGATATTTTGGTTTACTCTAATAATGAAGAGGAGTGTGCTCAACATATTTGAGCAGCACTGAATATCTTTGAGCAGCACCGAATACCTTTCGAGAGAACAAGTTTTATGCTAAATTCTCTTGAAGGGTGTTCAAAGCTACTTAGATGGTGGTATATTTTTTAACAGTGGCATTTCTTGGGCATATTTTTTATGGTGTTGAAATTTTTGTGGATCCTATAAAGATTAAGGTGATAATAGATTGGCCAAGGTTGTGTACTATCACAAAAATTTGTAATTTCCTTAGGTTAGCTAGTTATTATCAAAGATTTTTTAAAAGTTTCTCTCATATTGTTGTACCTTTATTATGGTTAACTTAGAAGGCTATTAAATTCAAATGTTCTGAGGCTTGCGAGCAAAAATTTCAGAAGCTGAAGGACTACTTTGTGACAATCTCGATTCTTACCATTCCTTCTGGCACAAATGAATTTTAGATCTACAGTGATGCTACACATTACGTTTTAGATGTATTCTAATGCAACATTATAGAGTTGTAGCTTATACTTCTCGACAACTTAAGGTGCACGAGAGAAATTATTCTACTCAGGACGAGTTAACTGCGGTTGTATTTGCATTGAAGATTTTGAGATATTACATTTATGTTGTACGTTATGAGGTGTTCAGCTATCAGAAGAGTTTGAAGTATATTTTTACTTGGAAGGAGCTAAATCTGAGGCAAAATAATGGTTTGAGTTGATGAAAGACTATGATCTAGATATTTAGTACTAACATGGTAAGGCGAACGTGATTACAGATACTTTAAGTAGAAAATCTTGGACGCACCCAACTTAGATAATCACTCGAGACTACCAATTAGCATTGGAGATGGAGCGAATCCAACTCGAAATAGCCTCATATATCAACTGTCAATTCAAGTTACACTTGCAGATCAAGTTCGTGCTGCTTAGACAAAGGATGCAGACTTGTTACAACTTCATCATGAGCAAGCTCAGACTAGATTGACACGTAAGTTCAATATTAATCATGATGGCACTTTGAGATTTAGGATTAGTTGTGTTCCCAATCAAGAACTTATACTGGAGATGCTTTGTGAGGCATATTCTACTATATATTTGTGGCCGAGTATAAAGACTGAGATTTGTGGCCAAATGTTTGATCTATCAGATGGTTAGGACTAAATGTAGTCTGTTGCAGCCCCTTCACATTCCAGACTGGAAATGAAAGGAGATTTTAATGAATTTTTTTGATTGGCTTGTAGAGATTGAAGCAAGAACATAATGCTCTTTGGGTGTGATCGATAGGGTAATTAAATCAACTCATTTTCTATCAATTAAGCTGACTTATTCTGTGGAGAAGTTAGCCAAGGTAATGGAGTTCCAATGATCATTATATCTGATCGAGATGGGATATTTACTTCTAAGATATGGAAGCAAATGCAAGAAACTTTGGTTGCTAGATTGAATTTTAGTACTTCTTTTCATTCTCAGATAAACAGACAGTCGGAGCACACCGTTACTGCCCTTGAAGACTTATTGAAAGCTTGCATTTTGGACTCTGAAGGCAATTCTATTGAACATAATCTGTTGGTCGAGTTTAGCTATAGTAACAGTTTCCAGTCGAGCATCGACATGTCACCATACGAAAAATTTTTTGACAGGAAATGAATATCCCCTTTGTGTTGGTTCGAGTTTGGTAAAATACTTATATTTGATCTTGGTGGATCAGGCCACCGTGAAGGTTCGTCATATTTGAGATCGACTACATGTGGCTCAAGATCTTCAGAAGAAATATTTCGACCTCAAACACAAAAGTTGAGTTAAAGGTTGGCGATAATGTTTTTCTGAAGGTTTCACCTATGCATGGAGAAGATGTGGCCAGTGGAATGCTCCATTCTCCCTTCATTAGTCCTTTTGAAGTGATCAAGAAAGTTGACAGTGTTTCATACAATTTGACTCTTCCTCTAAGGCTTGAGGAGTATTTCTTTCATGTTTCTCTACTTTGACGCTACGTGCATGTTAACTCTCACAACATTTGATATGAGCTGTTGGTGATTTGAGAAGAGTTGTGTAGAAGTACTATATCGCATCTCGGAGCATGAAGCTCAATAGCTTTGTTACCTATTTGATACCAGAACTAATCAAACCAATGGTAACGAAAGCAACTTTTATTAAGCAAATGATTAGGGTTAAAAGTACGGCTCAAAACTGAAATTAAATAGCAACTAACATCAATCTTCGTTATGGGCCGTAAGAGAAGATCTGAGTGCAGTGGTGTTGTTGGTGGATTGGTTGAAAGTAGCAGTGGTAGATGAAAGGGCCGACGATAGTCGTAAGGAAAAGAAGATGGCGACAACAGCTGGGGGTTGCATGGAAGGGTTACGATAGTGGGGGAAGTGGTAAGATGGTTGGAGGTACTTCAGGAAGGCTGTATGGAAGGAGCTAAGGTGCGGGTTCGACAGCTGGAGAGGGGCGACAATAGGTGTGCGGTAGGGAAAGGGGTGGAAAGGGTAAACAGTGAACTGCAAGAGCAAACCAACCGACAAATAGAGATTAAGAAAGAGAGGACAAAGGGAAATACAACGCCGCCTCAAAGCAGGGTACAACTTGAGCACCACATATTGTCAGATACAACCGTAGCAAAGGGAAAAGACTTCATGCAAAAGTCTAAAAAATAATCACACCAAAACATTACCATATTTCAACAAACACACACATATATAATAGCGCAATTAGATAAACACACACATATATAATAGCAATTAGATAAAATAGGATTGGAAGGTACTCCCCTAGGTGGCCACCAGAAAAGGAAAGGGAGAAAGGGGTGGCAAACAGACGCTTGGATCGGGGGATACGTGGTATCTCTCGCTTCTAAGAAGACTAGCTGGTCCAGTAGGGGGCTAGACCATAATCCATTCTAGCCAGTTTAGCAGCAAAGGTAACAAAGGTTAGAAATGCTACAAAGGTACTAGAATGAGAGCATGGAATAATATCCCTACCATCAAGATGTGCATTAAAAGCAAGAACCTCAATGGTGGTAGAAATACTAATTAAGTGAGTAGCCCTCCCGAGAAGGCACTGATACCAACGTAAGATTCGAAGTTGATTCCAAAATTTGTGCTTGAATTAGATCATAATATAAATAAAACTATCACCATAAGATTGAAGGATAGATTTCCATTAGATGAAACATCGTCATCACCACTATTATTAAATTTTTATAGCTGAATGCGTGCCCTGAAATTTTTTGAGTAGCGACTAAAAGGTTTACAAAAGAAACAATAAATGTTAAAATCTTCAAACTCAAGCCTTTCACCTATAACCATTAGAAGTGAAGCCAATCCAAATTTCTCTCTTACCAATTTGATCAAAATCTTAGCCATTAATTTCCTAAAAAGCCTAAAAGTAACTACATTACCTGAAAGTTTTACCAAAATCGAACCAAGAAAATACAAAATGGATTTATTGAAATAGTGAATTTATAGTCGTTGAAAATAATATAAATTGAAGCGGTAGGAAATTCCATAGAACAATTAAATTGATGTCTCCTATGGCATACACATAAAAAACTCATCGTTATAGTATATTTTTGGGGAAAATATTTTACTGATTAGATTCTAGGGACATCTTTATGAGAACATGACACATTGTTAAGTGTCACATTATAACCCATAACCAAAATAGATCAGCCATGAATCTATTAGTCACAACCTCCGTACTGGGATGGTCTAGAAAAAATTGTCAATAAGGAGAGAAAAAGATGAATGCAACTCTCAAATATTCTTGTCAAACAATATTGGTGTTACGTTGTCTTGAAAATAGGATGGTTGCTTATGGCGAGTAGTTTTGAGTACTTATTAGAAATGGTTAGGGAAATGAGGGGACTCAACCAAATGACCATGATTATTATCCCCTTAACGATCTTATCAAATAATTGGCCAATGCAAGGCAATGCAGTTCTTAAAGAAGGACAAGCATGAAGAGTACGAATAATTACTGGAGAAAGATTGTAATTATGTCAAGCTTGAGGAGTATTTAGTGAAATGGATGCAAAGGAAGATCTTGGTCCACTTGGAGAGTGAATGTATGGTGTTAGGCATGAGAAATAAGAGCAAAAGTTTAATGGAAGTGACCCAAGCCTAAACAACAATGTTACTACTATTGATGCCAAAATGAGAGATGACACATGCTTATACCAAAGGGATAATGCCCTTCATAGAGTCGCAAGCTCTGGATTAGTGAGACCATGAACATGTAATGGTTAACTAACATTCCATAAGCCAAATTTGCAACAAAGATTTGTTGGACGTAGTCATTAAAGGAAATCTCGCTAACATGAATGTTACACCACAACTGTGTCACTTGCGCAAGAAACCTTGTGTGCACACAAGATTGGAGGGCACATGGGAAGGAGAGTTCAAGCATGAAAGTAATGAGTGATCCTCAAGCAACGAGCTTATGAGTTCACCCGAAATGCGAGATGATGCATGAATAAGATGGTAAGTGAGTGATTGCTTGCATAATTGTGTACGACCAATAGACAAAGAGGTTGCTAGGGTGTTGCTAGGGCAAGGAGATTGCAAACCATATGATAAATAAATTTTATTCTGTCGATTATCTGAAAATGTACATACAAGTTTCAAAAAGAAATTTATGTAGATTAAGGTTACTACTTTGAATACTACGTAGTAATGAATCTTGAATGATGATAAAGAAAGTTGACCTAAAATATACGGTTTATATGGTGATTAAATTTTTTGTGCTGGCTCAAAGTTGGTAAAGTTACTTGTAGTTCGACTTTTTATCACATCTTTGCTAAATAGATGACATCATATTTACTAGCAAGAGTTTACTTTATATTACAACCCATTTTTTAGGGAACTAAATATCTGGTGGAAAGGGGAGAGCAAGAATATTGTGTTATCAAATTAATGGAGAAAACATGCAAAAGGAAATATATCTATCCAATATGGAGAGTAGAAGAAGAGAAATTTATTTACACTACTTGGAGCAACTACGTACACAACTTGGAGACACCACACATATAGGGCCGTGTGTTAATTGGTTTAAATTGAAAAATAAAAACAAATTGAACAGATTTTTTTATTGTTTGGTTATGAAATCACAGTTTGGCTTTTGGTTTCAAATTAAAGTTTATTGGATTTTATTTATTGGTTCAATTTGATAAAGAAATTCGATTAAACTTAGTCATATTATAGTTAAACTAAATACTTTAACAAACTGATTTAACAAATATGTCAACCAATCAATTTAAAGTTACTGATTGCACACGTATTCATTAGAATTTCAAAAATGTCAAACTAAACTTGAACCGAATAAATCAAACAATATTTTGGTTCAGTTTAGTTTGATTTACATCTNGATTTTAACAAATTGATTTAACAAATATGTCAACCAATCAATTTAAAGTTACTGTTGCACACGTATTCATTAGAATTTAAAAAATGTCAAACTAAACTTGAACCGAATAAATCAAACAATATTTTGGTTCAGTTTAGTTTGATTTACATCTTATCTTATCTGGTCAATTTGGTTTTGTTTATTTTTGTTTTGTTTCATTTGGTTTAATAAATTTTCCATCGATCCGAACTTGAGAGAACATTTATTGGATTGCACAAAATTTCATCCATCATAATCTAATTTCATCCAAAATTATAAAGANATGGTTTTGTTTATTTTTGTTTTGTTTCATTTGGTTTAATAAATTTTCCATCGATCCGACCTTGAGAGAACATTTATTGGATTGCACAAAATTTCATCCATCATAATCTAATTTCATCCAAAATTATAAAGAAAAATACCTTAAGGATAGGATAAAAATATCCATAGCCGTAGCACTTGTTAAGGATGTGATTAACCTTATTTTTATTAAATAAAAAAATAAAGGTAAATATCTAAAATTTAGCCCAAATAGATATTTGCTAAGAGGACTAGAAAATTGTTATGATTAGCTCTTTTACAGTCCTATTTAACTTATTTTTATCAGTTTGAAATTGATAATTTTTGGTGGTAAACTAGCCATTTTGTGCTGCATTAATAGCACTTGAGAAAAAGTANTTGATTAGCTCTTTTACAGTCCTATTTAACTTATTTTGATGAGTTTGAAATTGATAATTTTTGGTGGTAAACTAGCCATTTTGTGCTGCATTAATAGCACTTGAGAAAAAGTACTAATGTAATTTTTATGCATTAATTTTCAATTTGAAAAGTTTTGTTTCTTTATTAGGGTTTAGTCCACTTATTTCTTTATTTTGGCGCTTTTATATGAAACATCACATTCTTTTCTTAGTCTATGAAGAGTGATTAATTTGAAAGATTGTGTTTGATTTCTTTCTTCTTGAACTTCTGCAGGTTGTTGATAATTGGGAGAAAAACAAACCATGGCTTCCAAAAAGTAGGGTTGATGAGGTTAGTACTTCGAGTGTTAAAATGTCACAAATTCATAGTTGTAATAATCATGTAAATTTTTAAAAACACGTTCCAACAACCCCCTTAGCTCCCCTTCTGCTTCAAAGATAATCCGTCCCTCATCCAAAACATTTGTAGATCGCCTTGTGCATGCTCTCCATCCAAAAGAAACCAACTCATCCTATTAAGTGAATTATTCTAACCAATTTCATTTGTTCAAAATTACTCGTAGATTTTGAGTGATGCTAACAAATTCGATAGTTGGTTAAAATAAAAGGAGGCCCTTCAAAAAATGTGAGTGGTACTTGAATTTTGATTCCTCTATTTAGAATAATGATTGTTGATTTTACATTTTTTTGTCGCCGCCAAAATTTTGATTAGTAGCATTCTGGTTTTTGGCATTTTTTTTTATTAAAATTGACTTGGTAGAAACCTCATTACATCGTTTCTTGTCCAAAACCTTTTGCATGCCTTTTATTTTGCTTGGACTCTTATACGTTAGCAGTTTTTTTCATTCTGAGAATAACTTGTATTTATGAACATTACATATTTGAAGCATCTCAGGAAACTTTTGGCTAGTAATCAAAACAGTGTAAACAAAAAGAAAACAGTGATTCGAGTGGTTTGTACGTTGAATTGCGTTGGATTTTGTTGTGATGTTGGATGTATTTACACTATAGATTATTTTTTTATGTTTCTCTGATTCATTTTTAATCACCCATCTTACAGATTATTTCCTATACATAACTTCCATCATAAACTGATCATGTTGTCTTTCTGTCCCCATCCTTGGTTATGAATTGGTTATCCCCATCACATCTTTGCATGGAATGCCTTACCTACAGTGCTCAAGCCTTTTATCTCTCTCTTTTTCTTCATTATGCTAATTTCCAGTGTGGCACCCCTTACAGCTACTTGGCTACCATGTGAGTTGCTCTGGTCAATTATCTTCTTAGACGGCCTGATCAATAACTCAGGCGCTGATGCTCTCCAATCTCTTTATCCTTGAAGCGAACAAGAAAGTGATCATTGTTGTTGTTGACCATACCAATGCTGTTGATGATTAATACATGCCGAAGGAGAAGATGGCGACTACTTTGATATTTAGTCAAAAGCTGGCTTCAATCCTTTAAATGAAAGCCATAATTGCTTCCTAACGTGTTGCTGCAACTTATGAGGACTGGCGGTGCATCAAATCTTCATCGCCGAAGATGCATGATTCCTGTCTGATGCTGCTTATACCATGCTTTGCTTACCTTGCTGACCGCACCGCTTTCATGCATCTCAACATGCATGCCACCGTCACATCCCCAACCGAACTTCTGCATTGCTGCATGCTGCTCTGTAGATTGCTTAGCTATTTCTATAAATGTGCATGCTTAGTTCCCCTCAGGTGATAAGAAGATAAATTCCGCTAAAACAACAGCTAAAATGGCAATGCTAATGAGATACGGAGCTTTTCAATTGTTGGAATAATCTTTTAGTGCTTGTTGAGCAGTCTAATGTTATTTTTTGAGGTGCTGCTTTATTTTTACATTCAGCTGTCACTATTTCCTATGTTTCTTTTTTTTTTTTTTTTTCTCTCTATTATCATGAACAATTGATTGAATATAAGTCTTCATTTTGAAAATGAATTTATTGTCTGTTTTCAAAATTAGATTGTAGGTAATCTCATGCCCGCTCTGTTGATTTCGTTCTTTCATTTTTACACAATGAAGTTTTTTATAAGAATTCTTTTTTAAAATCAGGTTAATTGGCTGAAATTTTTGCAGGACTTCTCAATTGATCACCCCGGTCATCACGTCAGAAGAGATATATGACAGAGTTTCTGAAATTCAGGACAAGGTAAATTTATTTATTTTCCTTGTAGTAGCAATAATGTGCTTATCCCAATTTTAATGATACGTACGATTACCTTCATTCTTGCAGATCTCTAGCGTCAATAGAATTCCAAAACCCAAAACAAAAGTTGAGAAAGCTCCAAAGGAAGAAGAATCAATAAGCCAAGAAAACTCCACTAACGCATCTAAATTGGCGCCAGATAAAAATTCCACACAAAAGGATCAATCCACAGAAGAATCATCCAAGTCCCCAAGCACCAACCTTGAGGCAGAACCTGAGCTTCATGATGAATTGTAACTGAAGAGCTTTAGGTTGGAATGCTGTTTCAGATAAACAACGAGATAACATCCCTGATGAACATGGCCCCAGTAATTATTCCTCGAATCTACAAGACCCATTACTGGACCTTCGGAATATTTATTTTATAATTTGCTTATCATTGAGTTGAGAGGAACGGTAGAGTTATTAGGAAAGTTATTTGGCAGAATCAGCTTCTGCATCCTATATTTTTGATAGGCTTAAATATGAGGTAGACTAGCGCATTACCGCCCATCCAACAGAATCTAAGCACCACCCTGTTTTATCCTCAGTATATCAGCAATTACAGATTATACTGAAGCATGTTAAATATGCTCCATCATATTTCACCCTAATGCTAATGTGGTGTTAACATATACGCTTTCTGTTAGTAGATTATGAAACATAGTACCCGCCTTTAATATTATTACTATTATTATTATTATTATTATTATTTTATTATTATTATTATGTGTGGAAACATTGCATTTTCTCACAGGACACATCGATCTCAAATTTAGCTCCTTCAACCAACTGTTAACCGGACTGGCTTTGTTAAAATAAGCACTCGATAGTTAATCAGTGAGGCAGGTGGATTTTGGGGAAAGTGTAATAACCGAATTCTGCTTTTCCACTTTTCACTCTCCTTGATTTGACGTTCCACCTCCCTTCATCTGAAAAAATATTACATCCAGACTTCGGATATACGGACAACGGCCCGGATGCAGTGGAGGAGGGGAGGAATTGGACATCTGCGCTCTTCGCTGCATGTGAGCTGTTGTCCGCATATCTTGAGTATTGATGTAATATTTTTTCCTGCATCTGAGCAGCTCTAGTAGGGTAATCCCAACTGTTATATTTCTTTTACTTTATTCCCTTTGCATTCTACAAATACCTCTCTGTATTGATGAAATTGCTGGAGTTTCATCCATGTTTAGTGTCTGTCTTTATGGTATCAGATCATAGGCTCAACCTTCGGATGAACATCAAGAATTTGTTCAATATGTTGAAGAATTTCAAGGTCTCCCCTCTACATTCAACGAGTTCTTTTTGTCTATATCTATAGCGGTTAAATTGATCCGACGTGTTCTTCTACATTTTCAATGGTTTACCGCCCATAAATAATCATTCAATATCACAATTCACACAGCCACAACTTATCCATTTGGATGACTTATATTCATTGTTATGTAGCGAGGAGATTAAACTTGTGATTAAATTGTTCGGTAGAACACACTCAATGATCCATCACTAGCCCTTATGGCCTGCAAGGGATGAATTTGCTCCTACTTCAAGGGCAGAGGTCTGGAAACACAACTAGTTGTAAAGAAGGAATGTAGGGTGGTAGATCCACCTTAAGATCTACAACTATGTGCCAACACTATCACAAAGCGGGATACTTCGCCACAACTTGTTGGCACTAAACAAATTTGGAATACACTCATATCTGCACTCATGCAATCACGACATGACTAAGTGTTGGATTCCAGTGCCACCACTCACTTGACATCCGATCTTACTAGACTCCAAGAATTGAGATTTTCTTCCGACAACAAACAAATCATCATGGGCAATAGTCAAGCCATTCCAGTTTAGCAGCTGGGCAATGTTCTTCTTCCTACAACGCTTTCATTAGCTTTATTTACCTCAAATTTGAAATTACCTTTCTCTATCACAAAATCTTATTTCCATTCATCAAAAAATAAAGCATAACAAAGTTAGTCTCATTTAACCCTTTTGGCTTTTCTATCATTGATCCAAAGACCATTCAAGCCCTCCTTCAAAGACCTTGTTCTCATGAGCTCTATTCCATTCCCACATTCTCCGCTACTATTCGAAGGTCAGCCAATTCCAACCTCTCGCATAAGTGTTTAATGTATCCACACCAAGAAATTCTCAACACCATAGCCAATGCACATCTCAATGTTTCCTATATATTACCTATAAGTAACACTTGTTAGGTTACTAATCTCACAAGCAGTCTTTTAGTCCTAGTAGAAAGTATAGATATAGGAAATTAAAACTTCCTCATTCCGATATGTGGGGTCCATCCCTAATTTTCTCTACCAATGGTTATAAATATGAAACCACACTTAAAATATAAAATCTCATAACAACGCTTCAAACCCAATTCAACACTAAACTTAAAAATTTGAGAACCCATGGTAGTGAAGAGTATAATATCACTCAATTAAATAATTTTTCAAGCAACAATGACACCATTCATTAATACTCTTGCCCTCATACTCTGGAACAAAATAGAATGGTTGAACTAAGCTTTGAAACCTAAATGAAACTACCGGAGCCCTACTACATGAAGCTAATCTACCTTGTATTTTTGGGTGGATGCTCTCCTCATTGCCACATATCTCATCAGTTGCATGCCCACCAAAGTAGCCAAAATTATTTCACCTAACTAACTTCTACATATAACATCTCCAAGTCTTTGGATGTATATGTTATCCTTGGACTAGGCCATAATCCTCTCACAAACTAGCACCTGTATTTTCATTGGATATTCATCTATACACAATGACTACAAATGCTACAATGTCTCCACAATGAAAATCATCATATCTCACCAGGTCACCATGGGTGATCTCACCTACCCTTATCCCTCTACACCTGATCTCTCATCACATTACCACTCTCAATTCTCACCAATACATCCACCACTCTTACTAACACCCATTACATATATGCAATATCCGCCTATTCCCTGCCCCACCGTTTCCACTACAACCTCAAATACAATTCCACCCATCCAAGTTCTTCCACCAAATAGCTTGTCAGCTCCCTCCACAACACCTTCACCCATCATATGATTACCCATCTATAAAATGATAACCTCANTTATTCCCCGCCCCACCGTTTCCACTACAACCTCAAATACAATTCCACCCATCCAAGTTCTTCCACCCAATAGCTTGTCAGCTCCCTCCACAACACCTTCACCCATCATATGATTACCCATCTATAAAATGATAACCTCAAACTAATCCACAAACTAACCCTTTCACAACACCTACAACTCAATCAAGACCCCACTTGCTATACTTAGGCTGCCAAAATTGCCCATTGGGGTCATGCCATTGCTGAGGAGTTTCATCCTATTCAAAAAGAAGGTACTTGGATTCTTGCCCC
>JXCR01147683.1:12448-34058 GCA_002079205.1 Phalaenopsis hybrid cultivar
ATCTTACCTACTAAATGCTAGAGGTTAAGATCAATATGTGGAATTTCAAGTTGAGTAAAAAGAAGAGTTTTGAATTTCTAATGGTGGGGTACCTCTTCTAATTTTCTAAGACTAGTCAATAGGAAAGTCTTATGGCTAGACCTAGGCTACTAAAGAAGTTTTCTAGACCTCAACCAAAAGTGAGGTCAACAACCTTTTTAAACAAAGATATTAAAATTACCCATAAATTAAGACCGGCCCGGTGTACAGATTAACCTCTATTTTCAGTGCTTGCAATAAAGATTAAGAGGTTTTTGGCCATATAGCTAACCCTAAAGTTTTTTGTTTTAAAGCCCGCTGCAATGGCCTACCCAACGCTGACCTTTTCCTGCAATCTGCCAATAGACCGCCACTCCCGTAACGTCGCTCCCACCATCAAGTTCGGAGCTAGATTTCAAGACCTCGAGGTTATCCTCAGGAAAGCCCCATTCGTGGTAATGAGGATCGCTTCTCCAGAAATGTAAGAGCTGTCTGCAGAGTTTAGTTTGAACTATCCTCAGGACTTCCCTACCTATAAGAAGGCTAAAGCTACTGTAATCAAGTCTGTTATCCCTGCTACAGGTAAGGGAAATGAAGTGATAGTCGTTGAAGATCCTACTTAAGGATTAACTATTCTACCACCCGTGTTTGAGATGGGGTCAAGCTCAAGGACTATACCACTGACCCAAACTCAAAGGAGGAACCGCAATAGAGGAGTTTGGAGGGCCATCAAAGCCCAGACTCCTGAAAACACACTCATTGAGGAGGAGCCTCATCAAGTTGAAGAGGCACTAACGAAAATTTGTCCACTCCTACGAGGGAGTAGATACCATCCTCTGACTGATACTGATGGATATGAGAATATCCGGAAGATTGCTGCAGCATTACCATCATTTCATGGACATGGTGAGGAGGGAAATAAGTTTACACCTATCACCCGAGTTAGCACAGTATTCAGAAGGCTTGCTTCTAAAGAAGGATGTTCTGTTAGTGAGTTACTTAAGTGAGTGGGGCATGCAATTTCCCCTCATATGAAAAATGAAAATTTGAAGGATGTTAAGTCCGTTAGAAAATCTCATAAGTCGGCTGTAAAGTCACCTACCCATGCTCCCGTCTGTTTTTGTTTGGTAAACCGAGTTGATACTGCTATAGTCACCACCAACCATAACACTACCAGGACCGCAGGTCACAGACCTGTTAAGTCAAAACTAGGTCCTAGAAGTTTACCTGTCATTCTTACAATCACGGAAAGAAAGATAAGACGGTTACCTGACACTGTAGCTAGTCTACACCAAGGGGAGCATACCTTCCCTCAACATACCAATGCCTCTACTAAGACATCCCGTCCTGATACATCATCATCGAAGAAGAAGAGGGTATGGGTACGCAAGGTTGCTGCACCGATACAGTTCAGTGAGCATGCAAGACATGAAGTAAAACCAGTGTCAGAAATATCTGACATCGTCGCGACAATAGCTAGTGAGATGGAGGAACAAGTAGAGGATGTTCATCAAGGTCCTCCAGATCTTAAAGCAATCAAGGAATCGATAATTGAGGAAAAAGTTGAGAAACCACGATCGAGATTTCTGAGTTAGCTCGAGAGCATGGGCTTTCCGTCAATAGTGATAATGAAGATTTTGATTACAATGATTACTTGGAGGAAGATTTCATGGATGTCTATGTGATCGAAACCATAGCTACCACATCTGCGCGCGAGGCTCAACCTTGCACTAAAGAGAATGCCATAGATGAATTGCGTAGGATTATCCTTCTAAGGGATGAGCAAGTTGCTCTACTGGAGAAAAGAATAGAAGAGATGAGTGCAACTATGAGCGCCATGGTCACCATTCAGAGGCAATCACAAGCACCAAGGTTGGCTTCTTCAGAGATTAATTAGCCAAAAAATCATACACATCGCAGATGAAATAAGGGAGGCTACTTCGACAGACAAAGATGAACAAGCAAAGAAGGATTCTCCATCAAGTTCCATGCCAGAAAAAGAGTTCAAGCAAATGGTTGAACAAGTGCAGGATGCCTTAGCCCAGTCCAAAGGTGATTCATCAATTTTAAAGGGTATACCTTACCCATAAGAGTTTGATGTCGTCCCTTTCCCCAAGGGTTTTGTGGCCCCAAACTTCAAGATCTTTGATGGGACTGGAAATCCCAGACAGCACATAGCACATTTCCTCGCCAGTTGTGGCAATATAAGGAATATGAGGCTCTACTCTGCCAGCAGTTCGTCAGTAGCTTATCAGGGATTGCTTTCGACTGGTAAGCTGACCTGCCCAACGGGTCAGTTAAACATTTTTTGAGTTGGAACAGTTGTTTGTGAAAAGATTTTCCGGGGCACACCATCATGTGTCTATTGGAGAGCTCATGATGGAGAAGCAGAAGCCTAGTGAAACCTTAGCAGACAATATTTTGAGGTTGAGAAA
Organism: Phalaenopsis hybrid cultivar; assembly: GCA_002079205.1. Lineage (NCBI taxonomy): Eukaryota > Viridiplantae > Streptophyta > Magnoliopsida > Asparagales > Orchidaceae > Phalaenopsis > Phalaenopsis hybrid cultivar. The sequence goes on from JXCR01147683.1 coordinate 14,902, forward strand.
CCTTAGCATGAAATGTGAACCTCAGCCACATGAACATCAAGCGATTGAGATTCTACTCAACAGCATTCATGGACCGATAGCTTTCATGCTTAAGGGTCTCACAATCAAATCCTTCGAGAAGCTACTCAGTAAAGCTATCACTCTTCAAGAAGAAATGAAGCACATGGAGCCACACGAAAAGGCTAAGGTGACCAGAGTGTTCGAAAAGAAATCAGGGGTAGTCTCAACTGTCGACAAAGGAGAGTAGCCAATAAAGATATATGCAGAAGAGCATCGTCAGTCTTCGTCACAATACTCTCAGAAACAGAGCAGTCAATCTAACCAACAGCCGTCTCAGGAGGGATCACCTCGAACAGCGGGTAAATGAATATCCCTTTTAGAGCGACAAAAAGTTGTTTATTTCTTCAAAGATGAAGCTGTACCTAAAATATTCAAAAGCTTGATGAAGAAATTGAAATTCAAACTACCTGATCCAAAAAAATCCAAAGAGGTGGATAAGAAGAATGAACTGAACTATTGCCCATACCACCGGTTACTTGGACACACTATAGACAAGTGTTTCATCTTTAAGGACTGACTTGAGAAGAACCTGAAGGAAGAGAACATAACAATCCCGAAGGAGTATTTGAGGGAACTTGAAAAGGGTTCCAAAAAGATGGTTTCAGCTGAGTCAATCTCCCTAGTTGATCCATATGTCAGAACAGATGGATGGAGTACAGCTTGGGATGAACTCAAGAGGGTCCTCAATCAAATACAAGATTCATCGGAACAAGCTTCTACGAACACCGAAGAAGAATGGAATGAGGTATGGAGCAGATCATCGAAGAAGATACTGAACAAGATATAGTCTACATCAAAACAAGGTTCCATTCAGAGTCTGCAACATATTGAGCCCGAGATGAAGGTTTTGCCAAAAAATTCGTCATCATCAAGGACAAAGAGCAGGAAGAAGAAAGGCATCACTGCCAATATTGATAGCACGGGGGGTAGGATAGGGGCTGCCTCTACTAGACTGGTTATCTCGGATTTGGGGAAGAAAATCCTCAAACCCTTGACTTTATATGATTATCTTTTTGTCCCTCTAGGGTCTTATGAATATAATGATTGTGATTTCGGCTACATTTTGACTGTTTCTAGTAATAACGTGACTGATTATGACCAATCTAGTTGCGATCTTGATTCTCAAAATGATCCCCAAATCGTAATTGAGTCCGATGAATGCGTTGTTAAGTCCAAAGAAGACGTCAATGATATCGCTTATGACAGCACTGATAACGAAGAGCAAATTCTCGAGCATCATGGTACACCGCTTGCCTTCAACTTAGATCTTTTTGGCAAAGACAAAAAAGACACTGGAATATTCAACAATGATATCTCAAGAAGAAGAAATCACAGAAAACAATTTAAGGAGCGAAAAAGTGTTACCACAAAGAACAACTCCAATAGATAAAGGAAAACAGATAATGACTCGAGAAGAGATAAGAATCTACAGAACTGGTCAAACTATTGACATAATTAAAAGATTGCTTTGCATGGAGCTATGATGAAATGTCAGGACTGTCAGCAGAGGTTGCAGTCCATAAACTCGGGGTGGACAAGAATGTAACCCCGGTAAAACAAGCTCCCAGGAGAATGCGCCTTAAAATAGAACAACAAATCATCGCCGAGGTAAATAAATTGATAGACGCCAACTTTGTTAAAGAGGAGCAATACCTCACGTGGTTAGCCAATATTGTACCTCTTAAAAAAAAAATGGACAGATCCGTGTTTGTGTCGACTTCAGGGATTTAAATAAGGCATGTCCAAAAGACGAGTTTCCACTACATATACCAGAAATGATGGTGGACATCGCTTCGACACATGAAATTTTCTCCTTCATGGATGGATCGTCGGGATACAACCAAATTAAGATGGCTCTAAAGGATGCAGCACTTACAGCTTTCAGAACACCGATTGGAATTTTCTGCTACACAGTGATGCCGTTCGGCCTAAAGAATGCCTGAGCAACATATTAGCATGCAATGACCAAGATTTTTTACGAACTCATTCACAATCAAGTAGAATGCTACGTGGATGATCTGGTTATCAAAAGTAAATGAAAAATAGACCATTTGTACGATTTGAGGATTGTGTTTGAACGGTTACAATGATATGACCTTAATATGAATCCCTTAAAGTGCGCCTTTGCGTTACCTCCTGGAAATTTCTAGGATTTGTTTTTGGTCATTAGGGAATCGAGATCAACCCGAATAAGATTAAAGCTATCTTTGTAATGCCTCCCCCTAAAACCTTGAAACAGCTACGTTCCTTCCAGGGGAAGTTGGCATATCTGAGATGCTTTATTTCTAATCTCTCAGGTAGGTAGCCCTTCTCAACATTGACTAAAAAGGACGCCAAATTTATTTGGGAAGAGAAATGCCGGTGAACCTTTAAGGAAGTTAAACAATATTTAATTACACCTCATATTTTGGCAGCCCCTTTCCAAGGGAAACCGTTGATACGTTATACCGCGGCTTTGGATGACTCTCTTGGAGCCCTCTTAGCCCAAGTCAATGAGGAGGGCAAAGAAAATGCACTCTACTACTTAAGTTATCGTCTAATACTGACGGAGAAAAGGTATCCATCTATTGAGAAGCATTTTCTAGAGTTAATTTTCGCCTCCCAAAAGCTTAGACATTACATGCTTTCTCATAAGATTACCCTGATTTCAAAAGTTAATCCATTTCAATATTTGATGACCCGACCAACACGCTCCGGACATTTAGCGAGATGGTCAATGATCTTATTACAATTTGCTATAACTTTTGTGCCCCTCTGTGCTATCAAGGGACAGATATTAGCAGATTTTCTTGCTGCACATCCACTGCCAGCTGGGTCCTCTCTCAACGACGAGTTACCAAACGAGCAACACTAGGAAATGTACTTCGATGGTGCTTCGTGAGCTAGGAAGGAAAAAGGGTCAGGCACGGTTATACCAGACAAAGCGGGGATCGGTTTGATCTTCATTACGCCAGATAAGGGTATGTTGAGGTTCTCATACCACCTGACAGAGGCATGCACCAACAATGAAGCACAATATTAAGTGTTAATCACCGGATTAGAATTGGCAATTTCAATGGATATAACAAACATTATCATTTATGGTGACTCTCAACTTGTCATACAGCAAGTTGTCGGACAATACAGAATTCTGAAACCAAGACTAGCAAAGTACCATCAATACACGAAGAAGCGCATGGAGCAGATTCTTGAGGGGACTTTATACCGGATTCCTCAGAGAGTTAATGCCCATGCTGACGCTCTAGCAAAACTTGCTAAAGAAATGGAGTGTCACTCGGTGGATTCCATCAAAGTCACAGTGCAAGGAAGACGAGTGTTGTCTCGAAACAACTTTGAAACTCTACACAAACATGGAGAAGAAGAAACAATAAATACAATTACAAACATCAATGAAGATTGGCGCAAGCCATTAATAGAATATTTGTACACTTGGAAGCTGTCAGAGGACAAGTCCAAGGTGCACCACACCACAAGAAGGGCCATGTCTTACGCCTTGGTGGGAAATGTCTTATATAGAAGATCGTTTGACCAAATGTGGCTACGATTTTTTAGCAGAGCCGAGGCACAAAATATTGTCAAAGAAGTATATGTCGGATTGTGTGGTGCCACCAGTCGGGACTAAAAATGAAAATGAAAATCAAAAGACTCAGATATTATTGGCTAGCAATGATGTCCGATTGCCTGGATACAGCCAGAAGATGTCACTAATGCCAAATGCATGGGGTGGTCTTACACCAGCCTCTGAATGTGCTGCACCCAACTATTGCCTTGTGGCCATTTGAGTGTTTGGGCACAAACATAATAGGTCTGATAGACCCTCCATCTTCCAAAGGACACAGGTTTATACTTGCCGCTACAGACTATTTCTCCAAATGGGCAGAGGCAGTACCGTTACGTGAAGTTACGACACAACACGTCCTTCAATTTTTCAAAAGCCAAATCGTCTACCGTTTCGGAGTACCGTAAAGAATAATCTCTGACAATGAGACAGCTTTTACAAGCACGAAGATCAACAATTTTGTCAGAACACATGTGATATATTGGAGATACTCTACAATTTACTATCATAGAGCAAATGGTCTGGCTGAAGCTTTCAACAAGACACTGGTGCAGATTTTGAAGAAAACGCTGGATGAAAATAAAAGGGATTGGCATAATAAACTGTTAGAAGCCTTGTGGGCCTACCAGATGACTTTCAGGACTCCCACTCAGCGTACACCTTATATGCTCGTGTACAGGACCGAGGTCGTGCTACCGTTAGAAATCCAAACACCATCTCTCAGAGTCGTCGTTGCCAACCAACTCACAATAGAAGAAAGCGCAAAACTCAGACTTGAAGAACTGGAGAGTCTCGAGGGAAAACGATTGGAAGCACAACAACATTTGGAGCTCTACCAGACAAAGATGGTACAAGCCAATGACAAATTGGTCCGCCTAAGGACATTTAAAATTGGTGACCTCGCACTTGTGCTCAAAAGACCTATTCTTGCTCACCGCAAAAAAGGTGGAAAATTTGAGCCAACTTGGGAGGGACCATTTGTCGTTGGGAAGGCCTATACGGGAGGAGCATACCAGCGAGTGGACTTCCGGGGTGAAAGACCCATGTTACCAATAAATGGGCGATACCTGAAAACCTATCACGCAACCTGATACCGGTTGCCTCCGATTGCCTCTGCTTGCTTTGAAACTTTGAAACTTTGATTGTTTTAGGGTTATATATGTGGCCAGATGTCTATGACCGGGTCCAAATTTTGTAATTAATCTCATATGTAATGAAAATTTTGAGAAAATTTTTAAACTTCACACGTTCTCTTTTCTACTTTCAAATTTAAATATCCTACTAAATCAAACAAAACTCACACATAAAATGAATAATCCTTTTTCACCAAAAAAAATCTAAAATTTACTTTAAGAAATACTTTGTTTTGTTCTTGTTCATGCCAAGCTTCGGCCCACTGACATTTTTCTTGGCGTCTGCAGAAAAAGTCAGGACAGAGGCTGATCTTTGCCTTCCAGGATGGCTGGAACCTCGTACTGAATGAAGAGATGACGTCGCAAGGAGGTATCATTGATTTCAACATGGATTTCAACCAGATTGATATGGACTATGAGGCCCTTTAATGGACGTAGTCAGCAATAAAGAAAAGGAGGGACTGCCTTCACTGTTGAGGGTGACCACTCAAGATTATGTGCTATGCAAAGGTAAAAACGTTATAGTGGAACAAGATCCGATGGAGGGGCCAAGCCGACTGCCCTCCATGATAACTACTCCAGCAAGGGGATTGATAGCCGCCTATAGTGAACAACTACCAAATACTCTGCTCGGTAGGACAAAACGCACAAATGCAAGCCAAAAGAAACAAAGAGCCTTTCTACGACAAGAACGCGAGTGCCAGAGAGATGTGAGCAGTTTTCTTACCCCCATTCCTGAGGGACATATTTACGATCTAGATCTGTGAGAAACTTCTGCCAGCCTGCCCACTACAGATGAAGAGTCAGGATTTGTGACAGAATCAGATGCGCTCCCAGTTCTAGATATCTTATGCAGAGGTTGCCCAACATGCAACGTTGAGGTACTATCCGGGACATCAATCACGGGCGCATTTGTAGAATGCCCAGACTGCAACGTTCTACATCTACAGCGTTTCAATACATTATAAGAATACACTTCAAGCACCAACGAATCTCAGACTCCAAATTTCATGGTAAATGAACCATATGTCCCACTGGGGACAGATCAACGCGCACCATAGAGCCCAGGATCATACATCCCATTAGAGGCTGAATCTCATATTCTGGATCGACCAACACCAGTTTGGGTTCCTACCGAGGCCCGAAGGAAGGAACGCCCACGGCAGCTGCCGACTCCTGAAATGGTACAATACTACAAAATAAGCAAAGTAAATAAAAGAGAATTCGAGTTCTTTAAAGAGGTTCAAGGAAAGTTTGTCAACATATTGGAGGGCCGGGAGCTATATACCAGAATTTTCTCTGAAACTGATGAAGGAAGCATCCTGGACTCCATCTTTGATTTAAGAGATAGAGGTCAAGCGGGCCTTCTCATGGAAAGAACATACTTTGTGCAGAAGAAATGGATGTGGGGAAAGGGAAGAATTACTACAATTTTATGAATGACAGACAGAGGAATCCGCCTGGGATCCTCAGATACGACCAAGTGGATCCGTTACCACCGATGATAAAGTGGATGATAAGGAGAATGGTCAAGTGGAATATTCTACCCGCTACTTGCATTCCTAACATTTGCATCACGAACATTTATGAAGAAGGTGACTGCATTCCCCCACACATCGACCATCATGATTTTGTGAGGCCTTTCTACACAGTCTCATTCATAAGTAAAAGCAATATTTTGTTTGGAAAATAAATTGATATAGTCGGCCCTGGTGAATTCAGAGGAGCTGTGGAGATTCCTCTTTCAGTTGGTTCAGTACTTGTTCTCAAGGGCAACGGTGCAGATGTTGCCAAGCACTGCATTCCAGGAGTACGACACCGTAGGGTGTCCGTGACCTTCCACAGGATGGATGACAGTAAACTACCATATGGATTCCAGCAAGACGGAATTGGAGGAGTTGTTTCCTTACGAGCTATGAGAAGGTTGTACCTCTAGGTACATGTGAAGGGAACTTTTATCCTGGAGCATGACTTAGAAGGTCTGCTTGATCAGGAGCTCAACATACCTGGCACAGAGGGTTCACTTTCTTTCTTTTAACAGCTTGACATGTATCTGATGTGATCAGTCTATGAAGTACTCATTTCATGAGGAGGTTCCCAGTGTATTTTAGCATGGATTACATGATGTACATTTTGAGGCATTAGCCTATGTTTGATCTGTAGCATCTTTATTGAAGCAGATTAATGGAAATTTCTATCAAATTGTACCTTTTTGTCAATTGCCTTTTTGTGCGATGGATGAAAGCCGCGAACCATGTGATGATTCATAATTTCAATGAACCAAGAATGAAACAACAAATCTTCAATGATAAACAAAACACAAATGAAAAATAATCATAAACGAGTGAATAAAAATCAAATTTCTTTTTAAATAAACCTATTAAAATTAAAACTTTAAAAACAAATTTTTGAAAAATTAAATATGATAAAAACAACAAGAAAATGAAATGTATCTGCTGAGTGGATGCTTCCGTTTTCAAAATTTCCTACTCTTTGTGCACACAATACGACCATCGTTATCTACATTAACTCTCTGCACATCCTTGCAGAATTTTGTATTCTGCACAAAACTCCATAAAGCTCTACAAATCTTCTTCAAAATCAACCTTTTCACATGACACACTTCTGCAAATTCAACGTCATAAGCTTTGTAAATTTCAATTCTCACATCTTTGGAATTGATATCTACATTTTAATTCTCTTATCTTTGAATTGATACTTACATTTCAATTTTCACATCTTTGAATTGATACTTACATTTCAATTTTCACATCTTTCAATTGGTACTTACATTTCAATTTTCACATCTTTTAATTGATACTTACAATTCAATTCTCACATCTTTGAATTAATACTTACATTTCAATTCTAACATTATTGAATTGATACCTACATTTCAATTCTCTCATCGTTGAAATTTACCAATATTTTAATTCTCACTTCTGAATCAACCCACATGTCTGATTCATTACATTCTAGGTTGGTCCTTACATTCGGACAGTCTCTTTTGAGAATTGACCTACATTTCAATTCTTACTTCTGAATCAGTCCTACATTTCTGATTCATTACATTTGAGGTCGGTCCTTACTTTTTGACACTTTCTTTTGAGAATTTACCTACATTTCAATTCTCATTTCCGAATCAATCCCACATTTCTGATTCATTACATTCGAGGTCGGTTCTTACATTCCGACACTTTATTTTAAGAATTGGCCTGCATTTCAATTCTCACTTCTGAATCAGTCCTACATTTCTGATTCATTACATTCGAAGTTGGTCCTTACATTCTGACACTTTATTTTGAGAATTGACCTACATTTCAATTCTCATTTCAAATCAGTCCTACATTTCTGATTCTTTACATTTGAGGTCGGTCCTTACACTCCGACTCTCTCTCTCTCTCTTTTTGAGTTGATATCTGAATTTCAATTCCCACCTCAAGGCCAACAATTTCATTTTGACTCCCATCCTTTGGAAATCTTTGAAATTTCATAACTTAAGATTCAATCTCCGATCCCCAGCGAGAGTCCCCACTCCGTGATTTCAACCAGATGATCACCTGTTAATTCCTTAACAGAAACAGATTACACACACAACTCTACGCATACTTCCAGGTCTGTGGACTTAGGAGTTTGTATTGGTTTTTGTTGATCTCATCGGTCAATGCGAATATGCATGGTGTGCTTGCCCAACACACCACACCTATTGGGGGTACATTTATTGACCTCAACTTTGGTTGAGGTTTAATTTTTCCTCTTTAGTAGCCTAAGTTCTAGCCACAGGATTTTATTGTTGACTATTCTTAGAAAACTAGATGTGGAACCCTCATCATTAGAAATTCTACCTTATTCTTTATTAAACCTAAAGTTCCACATATTGATCCTAACCTCTAGCATTTAGTAGGTGGGATCACTACGGGAGAAACTCAAGATGAGTCACCCTTAGGACTACTGGACCTTAAGGTTAACCCTGGGTGTTGATATGGAGCTAAGGCACTCACTAAACTCATCTACACTCACAATCACTCACAATCTTGAACTCAAATTCCTAGCCTAGATCCCTTGATCATTTTGGGATACTCATGTAGATGGTCCCCTAAACCTACTAGCCCTAGGGCTATGGTTTGGCTAGGACCATTATGTAGAGGACCTAAAATGGGCTTTCCATTGGTCCATGGCTTGTTGGTGACGATTGGTACCTGAACTCTACCAAAATACCCATCTTGGCCTTTTACCCCTAAAACACCCCAAAATTACCAAAATACCCCTCTTGGACCCAAAATTCTAAAGATTCCAAAAATTCCCAGAAAATCCAAATAAATCCCAAATAATTCCAATTTCATTTCTCTCAACTACCACATGACCCAATTTGGAGAATTTGACCATCTTTAATGAAAACCCCCAAATTGCCCTTTAAAGACCAAAATTTCCCCAAATCCAACTCAAATAGCCACCAATTTGATCTCAATTGACCCCAATTCCAATCCTAAACTCAAATTCACTTTTTATATGACCAAAATAANTAGGCGGTTTTATAATTGACGGAACTAGATTCTTATCAACATTTTCTGAAATATCCAACATCTCAAATTTTCCATGAACATAATCTAATTCTTCATTTTCTATTTCATCTAAAATAACTTCATCACTATCTTCAAACTGTTCTTTCTCTTCAAAATGTTCTTTAAAATGCTCATTCAATAGATGTTCACTAATTTCCATATCTTCAAATTATTCTTTCTCTTCAAAATGTTCTTTAAAATGTTCCTTCAATAGATGTTCACTAATTTCCATGCAAAACATTCATTATTTCTCTAAATAGTAGGGTATTTCATAGATTTAGTAATGTTAAAAGTCACTTCTTGATCGTTAACTCTCATAGTTAATTCTCCTTTTTGAACATCTATCATAGCTTTTCCAGTAGCTAAAAATGGTCTCCCTAAAATGATAGGTATTTCTTTATCTTCCTCCATATCTAAAGCAATGAAATCCACATGAAAGATTAATTTATCAACTTTTACTAACATATCTTCTATCACTCCCTTAGGATATGTAACTAAAAGATTTGCTAATTGAAGAGTTATAGAAGTAGGTGAGACCTCACCTAATTCTAATCTTTTGAAGATTGATAGAGGCATAAGATTAATGCTGGCTCCCAAATCACATAAAGCTCTTCCAGTAGCACACGGTATAGTGAAACTGCCAGGTTCTTTTAATTTTTCAAGAAGCTTTTTCTGAATAATACATAAGATTAATGCTTGCTCCCAAATCACATAAAGCTCTTCCATAAAATTTTTCACCGATAGCACATGGTATAGTGATGTTGGCTCCCAAGTCACATAAAGCTCTTCCATAAAATTTTTCACATAAGATTAATGCTTGCTCCCAAATCACATAAAGCTCTTCCATAAAATTTTTCACCGATAGCACACGGTATAGTGAAATTACCAGGATCTTTTAATTTTTCAGGAGGTTTTTTCTGAATAATTGCACTACACTCTTCGCTAAGTGCAACAGTTTCATTATCAGTGAACTTCCTTATCCTGTTCAGAATATCTTTCATAAATTTCACATAATTGGACATTTTCTCTAAAGTTTCTACGAAGGGAATATTTACCGTTAATTTCTTAAGAATTTCTAAAAACTTGGAAAATTGTTTGTTCTGTTTGTGTTGCTTCAATCTTTGAGGAAACGGTGGTGGAGGTTTCTCCACAGTAATTTTATTTATTTTGTTTGTGTTGCTTCAATCTTTGAGGAAACGATGGTGGAGGTTTCTCCACAGTAATTTTCATGGTGTGTTTATTCTCTTTATTTTACTTCAATCTTTGAGGAAACGGTGGTGGAGGTTTTTCCACAATAATTTTCATTGGTGTAAAAGGATGCTTCAGTCTTTGAGGAAATGGTGGTGGAGGTTTTTCCACGGTAACTTTCATTGGTGTAAATGGATACTCTAAATTGGGTTTCAACTTTTTCTTTTTCTATATCCACTTTTTTTTTCAGTTTCTGTTTCTTTTTGTACTCTGGTTTCCAATTCTTTTCCACTCTGTAATTGTATCACTTTTATTTGTTATTTTTCTTGATCTTTAGGATTTGGTTCCACAGTACTAGAAAAAGTTCCTAATGTTCAGTTACTAAGCGCAGTAGCGATATGCTCCAATTGATTTTCAATATTCTTAATAGTAGTTCCTTGATTTTGTAATTGATTTCCTTGAATTTGGTTTTTCAATATTCTTAATAGCAGTTCCTTGATGTTGTAATTGATTTCCTTGAATCTGTAATTGCTTGATTCTATAACTGTTGACCCATGTTTAATATCAGTTCTTCCATAGACAACTTCTTCTCCTTAATTTGAGTGTTCTTAATAGCAGTTCCTTGATTTTGTAATTGATTTCCTTGAATTTGTAATTGATTTCCTTGACATGTTTAATATCAGCTCTTCCATAGACAACTTCTTTTCCTTAATTTGAGTGTTACTGTTTAATTTTTAGTATCAGCTTTTCCATTGATAACTTCTTTCCTTAATTTGAGCGTTACTGTTAAATCCTGGAAGATAAGAAGGTCTATAATTAATATTTCTTTGGTTGGATGAATTTTCTAATGGGTTCACTGGGTTGTTTGCACATTGTTGATTTGTAGTAGAATTGTTATTCCAATTAAAATTTGGATGATTCTTCCAACCTGGGTTGTAATAGTTTGAATAATGTTGTTGGATTATTGATAGCATTTAAAGTCTCATACAAAGGTTGAACATCCACAGATTGCCCAACTGAATTCTTGTTGACCTCATTTTTAGTTGAGGTTTAGTTTTTCCTCTATAGTAGCCTAAGGTCTAGCCATAGGATTTTCCTATTGACTATTCTTAGAAAACTATACATGGAACCCTCACCATTAGAAATTCCAAACTCTTCTCTACTCAGCTTGAAGTTCCACATGTTGCCTCAACCTCTAAATACTTAGTAGGTGGGGTCACTATGGGGGATACTCAAGATGAGCCACCCTTCTAACCTCTAGCACTTAGTAGGTGGGGTCACTATGGGGGAACTCAAGATGAGCCACCCTTAGGTCAACCTCTAAATACTTAGTAGGTGGGGGTCCAAGTGGGGGAAACTCAAGATGAGTCACGCTTAGGATTGTTGGACCTTAAGTTTGACCTTGGGTGTTGGTCTGGAGCTAAGGCATTCACTACACTTATCTACACCCACAATCACTGACAACCTTGAACTCAAATTTCTAGCATAGATCCCTTGATCTATTGGGATACTCATGTAGATGATCCCCTAAACCTACTAGCCCTAGGGCTATGGTTTAGCTAAGACCACTATGTAGAGGACCCAAAATGGGGTTTCCATTGGTCCATGGCCTATTTGTGATGGTTGGTACCTCAAATCTACCAAAATACCCATCTTGGTCATTTACCCCTAAAACACCCCCAAATTACCAAAATACCCCTCCATAGCTCAAAATTCCAAAAATCCAAAAATTCTCAGAAAATTCCAATAAATCCTAAATATTCCTAAACTTATTTCTCTTAACTACTACATGACCCAATTTAGTCAATTTGACCATCTTTAACCAAAATCCCCAAATTGCCCTTTAAAGACCCAAATTTCCCCAAAGCAACTCAAATGTCCATCAATTTGATCTCAATTGACCTCAATTACAATCATAAACTCAAATTAACCTTTGATATGACCAAATTAAACCAAATACAAGCTCAATTGGTCCATTATTTGAGCCCAATTTTGATTTGGGTCAAAACCCCAATTTTGACCATATGACCTAATCTCATCAAATTAAACCCATAGCCTAGTCAATTGGCCTCAATTAATGTTTCAAAATATTTATAACATGCCTATACATCAAAATAAACCATCAATTGGCCTTGGTGGTGAAGTCTCAAATTCATTTGATTTTGGCTTAAATCCAAAATTCCCAAATTTAGCCCCAAATTGGCTAAATCTCCAAATTTCACCCAATTAATTGCCTTAACCTCCAAATTGGCATCCAATTCATGTTGAAAAATCTTCATGAGGTCCCTATTTGTTTGCCTTAACCTCCAAATTGGCATCCAATTCATGTTGAAAACTCTTCATGAGGTCCCTATTGGATTGCTTTAACCTCCAAATTGGCATCCAATTCATGTTGAAAACTCTCAAATTTCACCCAATTGATTGCCTTAACCTCCAAATTGTCATCCAATTCATGTTCAAAACTCTTCATGAGGTCCCTATTGACCATTTAAAATAATCAATTTGTTCTTAGCCTAAGGCTAACCCAAGCTAGACCCAAGTCTAGCCCAACATGACCAAATTGATTAAAGTTCAAAATTCCCTCTAATTGACCCCCCAATTAGACTCAAAACCACTTCCATCCTTCACCAAAGTTGTTCCTTATGATAATCTACACCAAATTCAACAATTATGTAGATCAATTGACATGTCTAATCTAGCTCAAACCCAAGTTTTGGTCATTTGCACCCACTTGGACCCATGCACTAAATGTGACCTAACCANTTTGAAGCCTCAAATCTAATTGATTTTGTCCTAAATCCAAAATTCCTAAATTTAGCCCCAAATTGGCTAAGTCCCCAAATTTCACCCAATTGTTTGCCTTAACCTCCAAATTGGCATCCAATTCATGTTGAAAACTCTTCATGAGGTCCCTATTGGATTGCTTTAACCTCCAAATTGGCATCCAATTCATGTTGAAAACTCTCAAATTTCACCCAATTGATTGCCTTAACCTCCAAATTGTCATCCAATTCATGTTCAAAACTCTTCATGAGGTCCCTATTGACCATTTAAAATAATCAATTTGTACTTAGCCCAAGGCTAACCCAAGCTAGGCCCAAGCCTAGCCCAACATGACCAAATTAATTAAAGTTTAAAATTCCCTCAAATTGACCCTTCAATTGAACTCAAAACCACACCCATCCTTCAGCAAAGTTGTTCCTTATGATCATCTACACCAAATGAAAGAAAAATTGGAACAATGGATAGGGCTAAACTAGCCCAAACCCATGTTTTGGTCATTTGCACCCACTTGGACCCATGCACTAAATGTGACCTAACCACCCTAAAGCCACCAAATTAACTCCACCATAGCCATTAGTTGGACTTAGTGACCAGTCCAAACACCATAAAATCACCTAAATCAATACATGGACTAAAGTTCCCCCAAATTAAGGGATCTTATTTCCAAAAATGCATATGCTTAAGATATCTTTGCCAAATCAAAGCACATTTACATTAAATTGTTGTGATAGATTCCTCTGGGTTCCCTGAGCTCCGAGCTACCTCCCCCTAGCCAACCGGCTAGCCTAGTGGCTGAAAAATCCCAAAACCAAGAGCTACTCTCATGGCACCTCACCCAAATCAAACTTAGAGTTTACCTCATCCAAATCAAATTGAAGAGCTCCTCTGCCCTCCACCTAAGAACCACAATGCACCAAAACTTATGCTTTAAGAGCCACGACATGGCCATTTTTATAAAAAATCACCTCCCAAGGCCATGCAAGGTGTGCTGAAATTTTCTTAGAGAGGCCTCTGCAAACTTCACACTGAGCTTCCCTAAGATCCCCTTAGTGCATTCCAACCATTTTCCCTCATCCATTCCCATTGCCGGAGCTAAATTTTGAGATTGAAACCTTACTGAAAACCAGGACCGAACCCAATACACCTCCACACTCCACTCAACTTCAATTTCTTGTGCCCACACCTTCACAATAGCAAGAGAAGACAAAGCCCCATCAAATTATCCTCTGAAATAGCCTCCACCATAGCTCTAGACGAACACCTGAAATCGAACTTGGTCAAATTCATACATAGGCCTTACACCAAGACCAAGGGCTCAATCCCTAGCCTTCTTGGACCCCAAAAAACGTGTCAAGCACCTCTGGTTGAAGCCTCCCTTCTCAGAGCAAAGGTATGAAACTTCTCCTCCTCTCAGGCTCATTTTGATTCTCCATTTACTTAGGCTTGATTTCATGGTACATTAACCATATGGATGTGTTCATCCCACTTAGATGAGTCCATAGGATCAAACCTGAAGTGTTTTGGTTGAGTCTAGGCTGAAATCTTAAGGTTTTAGTGTAGACGGGCACGGGATCATTCTATCGGGGATGATGACGGGGAGCCGTTTGATCAAGCGTGTATCAAATGGGTGAGGGAGATCAAGTCAGACAGCACTTCGGGACATAAACAGCGGGCCGAGTCAGCAAGCTACATGGACAACGACATCCAAGTAGTGTGCGCCGCGCATACCTTCAGAGCTGCCTAGGATCTAGTCAGCACGCGCGGTTTAAATAGATAAATAAGGTTTTTCTTATTTATTTAAATACTCTTAACTTAGAAAATTAATAACTTTGTGTAGAAAAATCACAAAAAAAAATAAAAATACCCTCTTGCTCAGTGAACAGAGGAGAACAATGTGGAGTAAATTTCAAGTCCATTTGATGCATATTTTATTTTTAATTAATTAAACACTGTTTTAGATCATTTGATTCTCTATGCATATATACCCATCACCTTGGTTTGAAATTTTGGCATGTTGTAGCCTCTATGAGGGGGAGTATTCTCTAATTTTTTCAAAGTCAGAGGGGGTTCCTATATAGAGATCCTTATTTTTCAAAATTTTCCACGTTATGTCTTTAAAATAATCATGGAAATTAGCATATTGATTTGAAAATCCTTAGAAAATTTTAGAAGGTCCATCATGACTAGAGAAGCTTTTGAAAAGAATTTCATGGGTCAAGTCATTTAAAATGCCCTCAAATTTTACAAACACTAAATCACTAGGATAATTAATTTTGAAAAATTAAAACATTTAAATGACTTGTATTTTGATCTCTGCTGTGGTTTATGATCCATAAAACTCATCATAAAAAATTCAAAATATTTTGAGTTCATTGGACAACTTAAATTTATTTTTAAAGATAAACACCACTCTTGGGAATTAAATGATTTTTAAAAATCTAAATATAACTCAAAAAATTATGAAAATTAGTTTTTTTAGTTCTCTATGATCAGAGGTATTTTATAAAAATAAAATTATATTTATAATAAAAACTTGATTTTTAGCCTATTTTAAATATTTAAAATACTAAAAATTCATAAAAATCACAAAAATAATAAAACTGATGGAAATGTTCTAAATTGCTTCCTAATCACTTAGGAATAACTGGAATATTTTTCCTAATTTTCTAACTAAAGATATTTAATTTCAAAGCGTAAAAATAATTTTTAAAAGGCTAAAAATGAGTTTCCACTAAAATAATTCCACTAAATCAAAGGAAACTAAAAAATATATATAAAAAAATTGCTCCTTTGAGTTCTCTAACCTTAGGGAGATTTTTCAAAAATACAAAACTTAATTTTCACTACCTAAAATATTTTATTTTTATTAAATAGCCCATAATTTAAAATAATTCTAATAAATCACAAAGAAGTCAAACAATTATGAAATTTTGTCCAAAGGCTTATCTTGTCTAGGTCTACCTCTAGTAAAAATTTCAAGGGATTATAATTTATCTTGGTCAAGTTAAGAATTTTCTTTGAAAAATCCTATTTTTGCATGAAAATAATTATATAAATTAAATTAAAATCTGTAAAAATCACATTTTCTCCTCTGATGTTTTAATTGACCCATGAATGAGGTAGGATAAAAACTTCAAAGTCATTTTTTTGCATTAAAATAATTATATAAATTAAATTAAATTTTGAAAAATCACATTTTCTCCTCTGTGTCTCAATTAACCTATGAATGAGATAGGATAAAAATTTCAAAGTCATTTGAATTGAATTTGACAAATTATGAGGTTATAGATCCTTAGGGGCAAATGTGTAATTTTGGAAATTTTGCCTTAATTAACATTTAGGCTTAATTCACAAGGAGGGAAAATGGGTAACCTCTAATCTTAATCAATTTATTTGATGTTTGAAACCCAAAGGGGTTGAGGGAAAATGGGTAACCTCTGATCTTAATCAATTTATTTGATGCTTGAAATACAAAGGGGGTAAGGGAAAAGAGGATAACCTCTAATCTTAATCAATTTTTTGATGGTTGAAACACAAGGGGTCAATTGGTAGAAACCAATCTCACTTTCTTAATTAAGTTAATAAATTTCTAAATCATTAAAAATTTGGAAGTTTATTAAAATTAAATGATACTGGACTTAGGGGTATGCACTTTGAAGTCAATAATTAATCAATTTAATAACCATATCTTGATTTACAATAGAATCCAAATCATGAATCATGACCACTTAAAGCTTAACTTTTTCAAAACTAATTAAGACTCTCACATAGGTCCTAAAGGCTTAATGGTGAACTAGGCCAAATCAAAATTAATTAAATGAGGATTAGAGAAATAAACAAAATTAAGTCAAACATCCTTGAAACACCACTAAGCCCAATTAGGATTAACAATTTGGCTAAGTGTTCAAATTACATTAACTTGCCTCTTTAAGAGTCTTCACCCACATAATTTTCAAATTAAATGATAAGTGATAATTATATTCTTAGGGATAATTGAGGCATAAATGTTCACTGAGTAATAAGGGTATTTACATGATGAATCATTAAGCAACATAATAAATTTAAATCGACTCGTGGCTTTTCACCAGTTGGTGAGAGGGAGGCATGGACCTGCTTCCCCCTCCTAACTTGTTGGATACCTCAGAAGCCTATTAAACTTAATACTCTTCGCTCAATGAAATCATCCTTAATTAAACTTTTAAGGACTCACCAAAATATGACATAGGATTAGGAAAATCGCCAGAACTTTACTTTTTCTGCTCCTCTTAGATGCCCTCACATGCATTTTTAAGTTTTAGGTGGTAGAACGAGAAGACTCACGAGGTACGCTTTTACAGTTTATAGTACCATCTTTCTTCTGCCTTTTCATTACATTTTTTATGCTTGCATTTACCAACGTGTATGAAAATAACATAAACTTGCATGTTAACCATAACCATGACCCAAAACCAAAACTAAAATCAACCAAGTTAAAATTCACTACCACAACATTCAAAATATAAAACAACTCAAAATTTAATCACAAACATCACAAAAAATAACAGCTACAACTAAATTAAGATGTCTCTATTGGATGATCGGGAATCCCTTGGAGAAGGTAACACATCTACAACATTCAAAATATAAAACAACTCAAAATTTAATCACAAACATCACACAAAACTACAACGCTACAACATTCAAAATATAAAACAACTCAAAATTTAATCACAAACATCATACAAAACCACAACTGAACATGCAAAATATAAAACAACTCAAAATTTAATCACAAACATCACATAAAACTACAACTTCGACTAAATTAAGAGATCTCTATCGGATGATCGGGAATCTCTCGGAGGAGGTAACCTACGATTGCTAATGAGGCTTCCCTTGGTTTAAATGAAATTATGGAGCTCATTAAGTTGAGTTTGGTAAGTTCATTTGGACTAAGTGAATCCAATAGAAAATAGTGGTGTCGGAACAAGGGAACCGTATCGGTTTTGCTCTAATCAACTTTAATATTCCCTTATAAAATTTAAAGAACTTAAACCATAGGGCCACCTGATTTGATATTATAACTTGACACACTAGATAACTCAAATTTGATGCGGCAAGGAGCTTGGAGTTAGCATGGTGGGCAGCACGACCGCTTCAACAG
Source organism: Phalaenopsis hybrid cultivar (assembly GCA_002079205.1). NCBI lineage: Eukaryota > Viridiplantae > Streptophyta > Magnoliopsida > Asparagales > Orchidaceae > Phalaenopsis > Phalaenopsis hybrid cultivar. Next base: position 33,331 of record JXCR01147683.1, read on the forward strand.
CAAAACCTATTTTCCCCAGCTAAACCAATCTTATTTCCTTAGACTTAAACAACAAAGCCATAGGACTTCGAGGTTCCCTGCTTATGCAACATAAATCCTCACCATATCATTAGGCCTTTGCATAGCCCTGCTATACGATATAAGCCCTAACTCATCTTAGGATTTTGAGGTAGTCGTTCGTCACGACCTAAATCCTCACATCTTTTAGGCTATTTGTGTGATCATTTCACACGAATGTAAGCCCTAACTAATAAAATTGACAGGATGAAACACCTAAATTTTTTTCTCTTCAAAACTAAAGCCAAACATTAGGATAGCTTGGAATGTCACCGAGGTTCGCCTCTGGATCCCCGACATCCCCTAGTTCTTCCTCCTTTGGGTTCTACAATAAAATGTTNTGTTAAAGAGTCCTACCCTTTGAAATTTCTTGAAGATAATCTTTCTTGACTTTTATCGAGAGTCTTCTTAAGTGACTTTGGTCATTTAAGATGTAATTAANCCCCCTTTCACACCTCTACGTCCGATCTCATTGAAGAGTCCTACCCTTTGAAACTCCTTGAAGTCTTTCACACCTCTACGTCCGATTTCGTTGAAGAGTCCTACCCTTTGAAATTCCTTGAAGATAAAATTTTCCTGATTTTTATCGAGAGTCTTCTTAGATGATTTTAGTCATTTAAGATGTAATTAACTATAGGGGCTTGCCCTTATAGGAAGCATGTCCGAACCCC
>JXCR01147683.1:41685-87048 GCA_002079205.1 Phalaenopsis hybrid cultivar
CCGCATCTTCATAAGGTCCACTCTCCAAGAACTTTTAAGCTCATTGCCAAAGAGAGGAGTGTGCCAAAACCTTTTGGGAAACTCTGTCCAATTGCTTTCAGACACTCTCCAAGAACTCTTAAGCTCATTGCCACCATTTTCTCTCATTGATCCTCACTGTGAAAGCCCAAATTTGAGCTCAAACTTTCAGTTCAAACCAGGACATCCCACTACGGTCTACCAAATATAAATTAATTTTGCACACACCATCCCTAGAGCAAGAGGAGTTGATTACCCATCAAACCCCGCTTTGAAACAGACTCTAGGGTAGCTTTAGACCAACACCTGAAATCCACCTCGCTTGAAAACATACCTACACAATTCACCAAGGCTTGAGAATTCATCTGAAGGTTCGTTGGGTCCAATCAAAGCTACCACAACCATCTGATTGAGGCCTCCTCTCTCAGATAAAGGTATTAAACTCTGACCCTAGCCCGAGCATATTTTAATTCTCCATTTTTAATGGATTGATTTCATACTTGATTAATCTTATAGATGTGTTCACCTTGAGTAGATAAGGGTTTATGAAAAAAACCCATGCATTTTGGTTGAGTCTAGACGAAGATCTTAAGGTTTTAGTGTGAACGGTTTACGGGTTAAGTCACTCGGGGACGATAATGGAGAGTCGTCCAATTGCTCGTGTATCCAACCAATGGAGGAGATTAAGCCAGACGAGCGGATGGTTCGTGAACCATGGGCCACGTGGTAGCTGAAGTGGATGGTAGCATTGAATGAGAGTGTGTTGCGTGTGAGTTCAGAGCCGCCATAATATGAATTGGCGCCGCATTGGATAAATAGAAAATTAGAGATTTTTGAATTACTTTAAATGCCTAAACTTCAAAAATCCATATATTTCTCTAGGAAAATCATAAAAATAAAATAAAAATACACTCTTCATCAGTGAACAGAGGAGAATAATATGGACTAAAAATAAAAGATATTTTCTTAGCCCCTGATTTTTAACAAATTAAATACCCTCTGTGGTCTTTTAATTCTCCATAACTAAACATTGCCCGCAATAGCTTGAAATTTTGAGTGTTTGTTTCTCATGACAGAGGCAATGTCTTCTAATTTTTCCAAGGTTAGAGGACATTCCTATGCTCTTGTCCCTAACTCTTAAGTTATAGTGACCCTTTTGGATTATTTTAATTATATAAATCAAAATATCACTTGGAAAATTATGGGAATAATTTTAGTAGGCTTCTTGTGGTTAGAGGAGTCTAGGAAAAGTATTGTGATGTTTTGAATCATCTTGTACATTTGTATATTTAAGTAAATGCATATACTTTACATTAATTTATGTAAATTGTACACTTATCAAAAATTGACCAAATCACTTCCTTATTATCCATAAAAATCATGTTTACTCACTGTAAAAATATCAAAATTATTTGGCTTAGTTTAAGTACTAAAGTGAACTTTTGAAGAAACCTTGTATTTATGCACAAAAATATTATATTAAATTAAATAAACCTTGGAAAATTATATAAAATGACTTTTTTGTAATTAAAACATTATTTTCTATTTAATTTAATCATTTAAAATTGATTAAAAAAGTAAATAATATAAATAAAAATTTAATTAAAAAAATCATGAAATATTGCGTATGTGTTTGTCACCTTAGGATACCTCTAATAACTTTTCCATAATTGCAAACTTTATTTTGGATAATTAAATAAATTAACTTTTAAAAATCCCATCTTCTAAATTTAAATAATTATCTAGATTAAATTAAAATCTTGAGAGGTCCACATGAACTTCTCTAACATATAATTACCTCGTAGATGTGACACTTTAAACATTCCAAGTCATTTAAGTTGTGTTTAATGAGTTATGAGGTGAAGTGCCCAAAAGCAAAGTGGTAATTTTAGACTTTGGTGCCTTAAATAAAATATAGGATTAAGTAAGGTAAATGGTAATTTTGATCTTAATAAATATGTTTAGATGATTGAAACACAATGGGATTAAAGGGTAGAAACTCACTCACCACCTTTGCACAATGTCAACAAGATTATAAATCTCCTAGTCTTCATGACATGGAAGTTAACTAAGATTAGAAAATTCTTAAGTGATGGGTTTAAGTGAGAAAGATGGAAACTCACTTTTCTTAAGCCCAATGTTTAGAATGGTTTGACCATTTAGTAAGAATACATGTCATTTAAATCAAAATTTTGATAATCACCGTTTCACTTATCATGATTGTTAAGCGCTTAGTAGTGACATAGGCTCGATGTCTAAACCCAATTCATCAGATTTAGAAGATAAAATAAATGGAGATTAACATTTTTAAACACTACCAGCTTGACCTTAATTGTGGGCACCACAATATTAAATGACCTAAACTTGCCTTAGGGTCACCCATTCACACAACTCTTAAACGAAACATCAATTGATTAATCGAGTATTCTATCATTCAGATAATTAAGTTGTCAAGTTTCACCAAGCAACAGGGTAGTCACACTTCAACCTCGGATGATTGATGGAACAATATGATAAGTCTAAAATTAGCTCGAAAAAATTCAATAGAGTCTCAAAGCAGTTTAGGGTTATTTCCTCAACACTTTGAAACCTTTTGGATATTTTGAAGAGAAAATTGAACTTGTCATTTGTTGTTCTAAAATTATCCACTAGGATCTACCAAGATTCAGTAAAATCATAACTTCAGGTTTTGTAATTAAACCTTCATCTACTCTTGCAATTTAAATTCCTTGCAACATTATATACATGCCATGTAGAAACTGACCTTTTAGGTGGCGAAACGAGAAGACTCGCCAGGTATGCTTTTATAGTTTACAGTATCATTTTTTCTTGTACTTTCCACTGTATTTTTATACTAGCAAAATTTAGATGTTAAAAAATTTTGTCACCCTGCATGAAGACCAAAACTGCTAGGGTAGCAATAAAACTAAAACCAAAACTAAAATCAACAAAGATAAAATTCACCTCCGCAACATTTAAAATATAAAACAAATCAAAATTTAATCACAAACATCAAAAAACAACAATTGTAACTAAATAATGACGTCTCTATTAGATGATCGGGAATCCCACGGAGGAGGAAACCTACGGTTGCTAATGAGGCTTCCCACGATCTAAATGAAGGTATGGAACTCATTAAATTGAGTTTAGTAAATTCATTTGGATTAAGTGAATCCAATAGAAAATAGTGGTACCAGAACGAGGGAACCATAGGATCCTAACCGGTATCGCTCTAATCAATTATAATATGCCCTATAACATTGCAAGAACCATAAACATAGGGACATTTGATTTGACATCATAACTTGACACATTAGAAAACTTAAAATCATCATGACGAGGAGCTTGGAACTAGCATTGTGGGAAACATGGCCATCTTCAACAACAAGAGAATCTACAACAACACATATTTTCTTAGAATTTAACAACAAGCCATAGGATTTCGAGGTTGTTTGCTTATGCAACATAAATCTTGAACTCTTCTTTAGTCATTTGTATGGCTCTACTGTACAGTATAAGCCCTAACTCACCTTAGGATTCCAAGGTTGTCGTTTGTTACGATCTAAATCCTCACATCTTCCTCGCTATTTAAGTGATAGTTTCACACGAATGTAAGCCCCAAAAAATAAAATTAGCAAGATGAAACATTTAAATAATTTCTCTTGAAAATTAAAGCCAAACAATAGGATAGATTGGGAAGTCACTGAGGTTCTGCTTTGGATCTATGAATCCCCTAGTTCTTCCTCCTTTTGACACACAAAAAAATGCTCCAAATTTAAACCATTCCTCTTTCACACCTCTTTATTCGATTTCATTAAAATGTCTTATCCTTTTGACCTCTTTGAAGATAACATTCCCTGATTTTTATCGAGAGTTTTCTTAGGTGGCTTCAATTATCTAAGATGTAATTAACTATAGGGAATTGCCCTTATAGGAAATTTTTTCAAACCCAGCTTAATATAAACCTTGTTTAATTCATCGTAATAAATAGGGGAACTTGTTGGCAAATAAAATGGTTTCACAGACCAAATTGATGTCATATATTTTTTAGTTTATTTGATCGAGCCTCATCCTCAAGTCTTGTGTTTATCCTTCAGGATAGATACAAGGTTTGAGGTATAGTGCTTTTTCTTTTAAACTATGAAAATTATGTAGTCAATTTGATTTCATATTTTTCTAAAACTATATATATGTGTAAATTAAATGCCTTTCCGAAGCATGCAACGAGATTTTGATTCTGATGATCAACAGCTTCCAATGTGCAACTCCTCAAACAAAAATAGTGTCGACATCCACAGCTCCATAAGGATAAACTTTTATCACAACAAATTGGCCCATCCATGAGGATTTAAGTTTTCCTAAAAATAATTATAATCTTTCATTGTATAGAAAAACTTGTTGCCCTGGCTCAAAATTTTTAGTAAGAATCCTCGATCATGCCACATCTTCATCTTTTCTTGATAAATACTAACATTCTCATAAGATTCATTTCTTATCTCTTCAAGCTCATTTAATTACAATAGTCTTTTCTCACCGGCATGATTTAAATTATAATTAAATTCTTTAATAGCCCTATATTCCTTATGCTCAAGTTCAACTGGTAAATGACAAGCTTTCCCAAATAATAGCCTATATTGAGACATTCTTATAAGATTTCTATATGCAGTCCTATAATCCCATAAAGCATAATCAAGTTTGACTGACCAATCCATTTATTTTGGATTCACAAATTTTTCTAAGATTATTTCAATTCCACAATAGGATAATTCAACCAAACCAAAAGTCTGAGGATGTTAAGCGGTAGCAGTTCGATGGTTGATAAGATATTTTTGTAATAATTTTTCCATTATTGTATTTCTGAAATAACTTCCCCTGCTAGTTATGATCACTCTCGACATGCTAAATCTACAAAATATATTCATTCCTTAAAGCTTTGCAACACTTTCAACATTACATCGATGTAAGCAATAATTTCTATCTATTTGTATGCATTGTCTACTGATATAAATATATATAAATTTTTGAAAGATGGTATAAGTGGTCCAATAAAATTTAATCCCCAAACATCATATATCTTAACTTACAACACATAATTGAGGGGCATTTGATTTTGCCTAGAAGTATTTCCTACTCGTTGACATCAATCATAAGTTTTGATATAAACATTAACATCTTTATAGATTGTCGGCGAAAAAAATCCAGATTGCAAAATTGTGTATGGTATTTTATCAACTCCAAATGTCCCCCAAAATATGAATTATGATATTTTTGAATAAATTCATAAGTTTCTTCTGAAGTCACACATCCTCAAATAATTAAATCCTTTCCTTGTTTATATAAAAATGGGTCATCCCGAAAATAAGTCTTAGCTTCAGATAAAAATTTCCTCTTTTGTTGGTATGTCATTCCATAGGGTATAATATCACTAACAATAAAGTTGACAATGTTGGCATACCATGGAACACACCACTCATTAATACTGAACAAATTTTCATATAAAAAATGTTCATTAAATGATTTTTTTTTTAAATAGAGTGATTTTTATAATTCAAGTATGGATAGATGTTTAGCAATTTGTTTCTCGCCTCCCTTCCTATCTACTATATTAAAGTAAAATTCTTGCAAAAGAAGAATCCATTGTATTAATATTTATTTTGTATCCTTATTTCTAATTAAATATTTAATAGCATAATGATTTATATGCACAATACATTTTGTTCCAATTAAGTATGATCTAAATTTATAAAAGGCATATACTATTGCTAATAACTCTTTTCGAGTTATTTTTTAATTAATTTGAGCTCCATTAAGAGTTCTACTAACATAGTAAATTACTTTGAAAATCCTATCATGTTTTTGTTCTAAAATAGTTCCAATAGCATAATCACTTGCATCACACATTAATTCAAAAAGTTTTTCCCAATCTGGTGAAACAATAAATGGTACAGTGACTAATTTTTCTCTTAATAGTTCAAAAATTTTTAGGCACTCCTTATTAAAATTAAGAATTACATCTTTTTGAAGTAAATGGCATAGAGACTTAGTAGTTTTTTAAAAGTCTTTAGTATATCACCTGTAGAATCCAACATGTCCTAAAATACTCCTAATTTTCCTCACATTTGTTGAGTAAGGTAAATTAGTGATCAATTTAGTTTTTGCAAGGTCTAGTTCCATACCATTTTTTGATATTTGATGTATTAAAACAATTCCTTATGCTACCATAAATTGACATTTTTCCCAATTAAGAACTAAATTTGTTTCTTCATAGTGCTTATGAACTCTCGATAAATTTTCTAAACATGATTTAATTTAAGTTCCAAAAGCTTAAAAATCATCCATAAAAAACTTCAATTCCATTTTTAATTAAATCATAGAAAATAACCATCATACATCTTTGAAATGTATATAGTAGGGGCATTACATAAACTGAAGGACATTCTTCTAAGAGAAAATGTACCATAAGGACTGATAAAAATTGTTTTCTTTTGATGCTCAGGAGTTATTTCTTTTTGGTGATAACCAATATCTCCATCCAAAATATAAATTATTTATGCCCAGCTAGTCTATCCAACATTTGATCAAGAAAGAGTAGTGGAAAATTATGTTTTTTATTGACGATATTAATTTTCTATAATCACTGCATATTCACCACTCTGTAACTTATCTTATTGGTATTAACTTATTATGTTCATTCATAGTCATAATCATTCCTTTCTTAGGAACGCGGTGAATTGGACTAACCCATGCACTTTCTGAAATAAAGTTGATAAATTCAACTAACCACTTTAAAATTTCTTTCTTAACAACTTCTTTCATAACACAATTTAATCTCCTTTAAGGATCAACCCTTAGTTTACAGTTCTCTTCCACATGAATTCTATGCATATAAATTGATGGACTGATTCCTTTAATATCATAAATTGTCCATCCAAAGGCTTTTTTATAATTCTACAAAGATTTCATTAAATTCACTTCTTTTGTAGTTAAATTTTAGGAAATTATAACCGGTAATGTTGATGAATCACCTAAAAAGGTATATTTTAATTGTTCAAGATATAATTTCAATGTAAGTTCGAGAGGTTTTTCAATCAATGGACAAAAACATTTAGCTTTTTCTGTCGTGTCCAAAACCTCAAAACTTTCTCAAACATAATTTGAATCTTATAAAAATCTTCAAATTGATCTAATTGCGCTTCTTGCTTGTGTTCTAACTATTTATTTTTAGATTTATCTTCAAAAGTTGTATTGAAATTGCATTCACTAAGATATCTTATTACATCCATTCTAAAACATTCTTCTTCTTTACCTTTTGTAGGATACTTCATTAATTTTGAAAAATTAAGCGTAATTATTTGGTCATTGATGCACATAATTAATTCCTCTATTTTCACATTTATCATTTCTCTTCCTGTAGCTAAAAAAAGTCTCCCCAAAATGATAGGTATCTCCTTATCGTCCTCCATATCTAGTACAACGAACTCAACAAGAAAGATAATATGATCCACTTTCACTAAAACATCTTCTATAACTCCCTTATGATATGTTATTAAATGATCTGCTAGCTACAGAGGTACAATAGTAGGGAATATTTATCATAATAATAATCTTTTAAATATTGATAATTACAAAAGGTTAATGCTTGCGCCTAAATCACACAAAGCTTTCCCATAAAATTTGCTCCTATTGCACATGGAATTATGAAGCTACCAGAATCGTTAAGCTTTTCGGAAAGCTTTTTCTGAATTATAGCACTGCACTCCTCACCAATTGCAACAGTCTTGTTATCTTCAAACATCTTTTTCCTGTTAAGAATATCCTTCATAAACTTCACAAAGCTTAGCATTTTCTCTAAGGCTTCATCAAATGGAACTTTAATCGTAAGCTTTTTAAAGATTTCCATAAATTTTTAAAATTGTTTATCCAGATTTTATTTACGATGCCTCTGAGAAAATGGAGATGGTGGTTTTCCTAAGTGAATTTTAAGTTTTAAAAAAGGCCTCACTAAACCTTTTGGAGCATCCTCTTCAGGCCCTTAAATTTCTTTTATTTTTACTTCAACCTCTTTTTGAACTTTACTTTCCAACTCTCTTCCGCTACTAAGTTGAACAACTTTTACTTGCTCTTTATTCTGGTTTTTTAGACTTATTTAAGTATTACTAAGAAGTGTTCCTTGGTATCTATTACTTAATGAATATTCTATTTCTCACAACTGGTTCTTAATAATTCTAATTGTAGTCCATTCACTTTGTAATTGATTTCCCATTTGTACACAAATTATTCTATAGATAACTTTTTGTCCTTGAATTGTGAATTACTGTTAAAACATGGAAGATAAGTAATACTATAATTGTTATTACCTTGTTTGTTCCAGTTTTCAAATGGGTTTACTTGGTTGTTCCCCCATTGTTAATTATTACCACTCGAAGTATTATTCCAATTAAAGTTAGGATTGTTCTTCAAACCTGGGTTATAACAGTTTGAATATGGGTTATTTTGCTTGTTGTTTATGTCATTCAAAGTTTCTAATGATGCTTGAGAATCTATCATTTGGCCTAATAAATTCTTATCAATCATTGTAATTGGTTCAGAAAATTCATTCCAAATTGGTCTAACTTCTTTAAGATTGTAGCAACTTGATTTGCTAACATTGTAAAAGCATTAGATTTAAGAATATTGGTTACTTTCATAAGATTTATCCTCTCAGAATGCCATTGAAATTTATTGGTAGTCATCTCTTCAATTAAAGCATAAGCGTCATGAAATGGTTTCGACATCAATGAACTACCAGCAGTGACATCGATAATAGATCTAAGAGATCCAGCTAATCCATTGTAAAAAGTTTAAAGTATTAACCAATCTTGTATAGCATGGTGTGGACACTTTCTCAGTAGTTTTTTAAATCATTCCCATGCTTCATAAATAGATTCCCTTACAAACTGACAAAAAAACATAATATCATTTCTAAACTTTGTAGTTTTTTATGGTGTAAAATATTTAGCAAAGAATTTCTGTCCTAAATCACCCAAGTTCTGATAGATTAAGGTGCTTACAAAGGTAACCATATCTTAGACTTATCCCTTAATGAGAAAGAAAAAAGTCCAAGTCTTATAGCATCATCTCAAACAACATCATATTTAATTATAGCACACATTTCTAGAAAATTGGCAAGATGTAAATTTGGATCTTCAGTTGATGCTCCCCCGAATTGATTATTTGATACCATTTAGATAATAGCAGGTTCATGTTTAAATGAATTAGCCACTACATTAGGTTTTTGAATACTACAATGAACTTCATCTATTGTAGGCTTTGCATAATTTCTTAAAGGCCTAAATTCTTGATTAATTTTAACATTTTGATTATTTTAGTTTGTCATTTCTTGAAAATTTTCATCTTTTTCTATATTTTTTTTATTTTTCTTATTTTTTTAATAGTTCTTTCTAATTTAGAATTGTAGGTCCCTATTCCTTTAGAACTTGAACTACTCAAACATTACTAAAAGACAACATGAAATAAAATCACATAAACAAAATTTTTTATAAAAACAACACTATAATATTCCTATAATAAATCTATAAATTTAAATAGAACTCTCTCAAAATAGAAATTTCCTTTCTAAAAATTTCTTCAAAATTTTTTATTCTTCCCAGCAATGGTGGCAAAAACTTGATCCCGATCTTATATGACAGTACGATATATGTGATTATAATCTTAATTTTTCCTTACTTTAATTTCTTACTTTGCAACGACAACAAAAACTTAACTTTGAAGCAAATAAAAATTCAAATATTATATTTAAATATGGGATACTATGTAAGTATACGTATTATTGTCAAGTAATATAGGACTTTTTGATTAAGCCCCGAATATCAATCCCACAGATAGAAATACAATATGTAACTAAATTAGAAGAAATTAGATAAAAAATTCTACTATGCAAAATATTCTTACTCAAACTATAGATGTTATAATAGGAATGAAAGTTCTTTTCGGTAATTTTTTGATAATTAAAAATAAAGTGAACAACTAACTAAATTTAAATTGATATTTGTATGATGAAGGAGATATAAATAAAATATCTTTTTCTTTATCTTGAATTAGTAACAAGTAATTGAATTTTATTGTGGGAGTATCTAGATTGTATTGTGCCAAATAGGAGCAATAATATTCCTTACTTTACTAGAGATGCTATGGAGAACATTGACTAATTGAATGTTCGAATAGTCTTGAAGGCAAACTAGGTAAAAAAGATACTAGCCTCACTCTAGAGTACCTTCTTCTCCCTCCACCTGGAAGCTAACTTCTCGTATCAAAACCTAAAACTATAAACCAAATTGGGGGCTTTAGCCTGTCACTTGAAATTCCTTTAATTCTACACCCTTCAAAGTTTATTTCCCTATTTATTTGCACTCAATCATATGAATTACATTCTCCAATTCATCCAAGCTCATGTGATTCTTACCATTAGTTGACTTAGACAAAACCATCTCGGATCTTACATGTTCTCACAACAAATATTAACATATTAATTGGCCAAATTAAGAAGTAAATGAAATAAAAGAATTAAAATCATCACAACTTATTCCAACATTAAAGATTAATACTTCACACAACTTCCATCCAATGGTTTCATTTTAAGAAAAAAGATAAAGAAAACTACTCAGAATTCATCGAGAAAACTCAACCACACTTAAGTTTGAAAGTTAAAATCATTCAAAAAAACATGAAGTCTAAATTAAAACTAAATGTATTCACAAAGATAAAAACTTATCCCGAATCATCTCCACCAAACTCTTAAAGTTTCTATGAATATCTTCTCTTTCTTTCACTTACAATACTCTCTACTCACACACCACAACTCCACTCTTCTTCTATCTAAAAATATAACCTAATTAATTTAAGAGAGAGAGAAACGTTGGTGACTAAGGAGGCTGAGAATTTCTCTAAGGGTGCTAGAGAGAGTAGGTCTCCCTTCAATCCAATCCAAGTATTCTTTTATAATATTCCAAAAGGTTCCTTGACGTCTCTTCAAAATGTGTCCACATTCAATGAATCTTCCAAGAGTTGCCTCCTGTCAAAAGCTAATTGAATGTTTTTTTGTGTCGATTAACTATTTCCCACATTTTCACAAAGAGTTTCTTCAAACACCTCTTCAAAATTTTCTCTAAATTCAATGAATCACCAAGTAACTACCTCCGGTACTTAAGCGTGAGGTACTTGGCACTTACGCGTGACCTTCTCAATTTTATTGGCGCTTGAGCGCTAGTTCTGGGCACTTAAGCGCCATAGTTCTTTCGCACAACTTCTTTATTTTTTCTCTAAATTTGATAATTTTTCACTCCTTTCACTATTTTTCATCCATTTGATTGTAATTTAAAGAAAAACACACAAATATATTCCATTAAAATGTAATATCTCAAAAATATGTATAAAAATTGTGTATATAATTACTATATATTTTAGATGTATCAGACACCCTCTTCGAGATCTGTGTGAGACCCCCTTAAATGGAGTAATACTTTTGATTCTCATTTCGAGACTGATAACTAAATTCTAATTCCCATCTTGAGATCAGTACCTAAATTTTGTTTCCCTTCACTACTTCTTGAGTTGGATGAGAGTTCCAGAGCTTTCCTTCCCAGTGTAGCTTGTCACCTTTTAGGTTGGATGTGAGTCCTTGGGCTTTCTTTCCTGATGCGACACCCTCTTTGATATCAGTATAAGACCCCCTTAATTGGATTAAGGGTTTCGTTTCTCATTTCGAGACTGGTATCTAAATTATAGTTCACATCCTGGGATCAATACCTAAATTCTTGGGTTGGATGTGAGTCCCTGAGCTTTCCTTCCTAATGCAGCTCATCACATTTCCTTCCTAATGTAGCTCGTCACCTCTTAGGTTGGATGTTAGTCCCTGTGCTTTCCTTCCTAATGTAACACCTTCTCAACATCGGTGTGATACCCCCTTATAAGGTTTAAGGGTTCTGAGTCTCATTTCGGGAGTACCTAAATTATAGTTCCCTTCACGACCTCTTGGGTTGGATGTGAGTCCTGAGGTTTCCTTCCCAACATAGCTCATCACCTCTTAGGTTGGATGTGAGTCACTGTGCTTGCCTTCATAGTGTGACATTCTCAACACTTTGAGATCAGTGTGCCTCAAATGAAGCAAGGCATCAGATTCTCTTCTCAGCAGTTTGGCTATCTCTTGGGTTGGATGTGAGTCCTTGAGCTTTTCTTCTAAATGTAGAGCGTTACCACTTAAGTTGGATGCAAGTCACTGTGCTTTCCTTCTTAGTGTGATATTCTCAGAACTTTGAGATAGGTTTAAAACCACCTTGAATTGTGTAAGGCATCATATTCTCATTCTCTCTACACTTGTTTATTACCTCTTGGGTTTAATGTGAGTCCTTGAGCTTTCCTTCCCAACACAACGCTTCTTTTCACCGATCAAACTTTCGAGTTGGATGTGAGTACCTGTGTTTCCATCTCAACTTGGTCTCTCTAAACATTCTTTGTTCTCAAAGTTTTTTAAAATCAAATTTTAATTTAAATTTTAATGAAAATTAAAAATTAAAGATGGAATCGAATCCTCACTACGACCGTCAGTTTCCTTGATGGTTGTCTCCGTGAATCCATGGTATTAACCCTTCATTTGGGTTAATGAGCATGGAATTATTTTGGAAAATTTCAAAACCCACTTTTAAGGTTGAAAATTTAGATGTACACCGGCTGATCCTTGAAGAGAGTCCCTGTCTACTCCCCAGTGGAAACCTTCTTCACTCCCTTCCTTCATTCTGCACTAAGCATGTCAGCTTAGGCTATTGTGTTAGTTTTATTGATCTCTTTGGTCAACACCAATATGTACGGTGTGCTCACTCAACACACCACATTTGTTTACCTCACGTTTTGTTGAGGTCTAGTCTTTTTTCATTAGAAGCCTAGTGATCCATCGAAATAACATGTTTTTAGTGCATGTTTTATAAGCCTTTTATGTACATTTGTAATGATATTGCACTTTAAAGGAAATTATTTTTCATGTTTTTTGTTTCAGTTACATGGAATGGACATTTAGAGAAGATGAGGGAAAAAGGGAGCAAAATTGATGATTTTTTGTGTGTTACTATAATGCCACCCCTTGGAGCCATAAAGCCACCCCTTGGCATCATCACACCACATATGAGTGAAAAAGGTGCTATAGTGCCAGTAACTACTTTTCTAGAAGATACACCAAAATTAGCCAAATATTGGAGGGGTCTTTGAGTCAACCCTTAGTTATTTTTCTATTTAATGAGAAGGATTTGACCAAATTTAGTGACCTTTTGGAGCCTCAAAACTTCAATTAGCCAGTACTAGCAAGTTAGGTTTTTTATATTTGTGTTCAAGTGTAAGTCTCAGTGTGTTCTAGTGTGAAGAAGTTTAGATATTACTTAAAGGAAACTCCAGAAGTTTACTTGGGGAGAAGACATAAGGTACTTTTTACTTGTGTTTAAGTTTTGTTGTAAGACTTGGATTTCAATACAAATATTTTGTTTCCGTTAAATCTCCTTGAATTCTGAGTAGTTCCCTTTCTTTCTTCTTTTATATGGGATTTAATCTTGTGAATGAGAATGATTCAACGATTTCCTTTTATTCTTAAAAATTGTGATGGTATTTTCACCAAATGTTCATTTACTTTACAAGCTACCCACTTGTGAGGTTAAAATCCATTGAGAACTATAATGACCTGAGAGGGCTATGATTTCACCCAACTAGTGGATACCACACTTCATTCTAGCCAAAGCCATTGCGATCACCTACTGGGAGTGAAAATAAATAGGAATATAAGTTTTTATAGGCATATAATTGGTTAGATCTAGAGTTACAAGCAATATTCTTATTAGTTCAGCTTAAGGTTTAGTACCCTGGCGCTAGGAGTCGATCCTTATGCTGGCATAGGCTAGGGGCATCTAAAAGTGAGAGAGTAGATAACACAGATATGGAGTCGAGATGTTAAGGAATCATCCTTTAGTTAGTTAATGCTCTCTGCAAGAATTGGGAGTGGGTAAGGAATAAGTTTTGCTCTTATTTGTTACAATACATCAATTTTGTCTTAATTCATTTAAATCCTAGATAGATTAAAATCTCTTTGTAAGGGAAAGGCTTTCCATGAAATCCAACTCCTTGTTTTATTTTGTTAAGCTGTTACATTTTGTTGTTACTTTCTTTTTAGCTCCTTTTGTAGTAATTTTTAGTAAGCATATCTTTTTTAATCTTTTATCTCATTATTTTGCTATTTAAATAGAACATATGTAAGTTGATTTTAAGAGTTATTGCATTCTTTGTGGGATTGATACTGAGGTTTTTAAAGAAAATCCTATATTACTTAAAATGATACATATACTTGCGTAGTACCCCTAGTGTTAAAAAATAGTTTAAATCATTACATTTGTTCACACTAGCCACTAGATTTAATTTGAGATACATTTTCTTACAAAAGTAAGGAGATTAAAAATACATGTAAGTTTGGGTTGGGTCACCTAGGATCTAGTCATTGGACTATCTTGTTGACTACTCCTATAGTACTAGTGTTGGAACCCTCCCCCCTAGAAACTGGAAATACCTCTTTGCTCTTTTTGGAGTTCCACATGTTTGGTTCTAACCTCTAGCACTTAGTATGATGGAGCCCGGCATGGTGGAGCTCAAGAGGCATCCCCATAAGAGTGTCTGACCTTAAGGTTAGCCTTAGGTGGTTTGGTTTTGGTCAGTCTTACACACACACACACACTTGAACAACTCACTTTCATTCACAACCTAAAACCAAGCATGCTTAGTCGGATTCCCCACTCTTTTCGAAACTCATGTGGGTGGTCCCCCTATAGCCCTAGGCTAGGGTTTGGCTAAAACCAACACATTGAGGATTCATGATAGGGACTACCTTGGTCTCATGACACTATAAGGATAAATTGATATCCCACTTTAGCCAAACTCCCGATTTTTTGTCTTTAGCCTCCTAACTTTTCTAAAATGAACAGATTGCCCTTGAAACCCTAAATTTTTCAAAAATACCTAAATCCTCAAATTTTATCCAAAAATCATCCCAAACCATTTCAAACCACTTAAATTACCGTACACACCCAAATATTTTCAAAATTCTGATAATACCCTTCATTTCCCAAAAAATACGAAAATGCCCCTCATGGCCCAAAAAATTTCCAAAACCTCCCAAATCATTATAAACATCCCCAAAACCTATTCTAGCCATCCATTGGCTGAATTTCCACAAAATTGAATTCAAAATTCCCTAATTTCAAATCTAAAGCAAAATCCATCATGTCTAAAACCCAATTAAAACTAAAGTCCAGCCCTATTGAATCAAATTTTAAGTACAAATCCCAAGCCCAATTCAAATGCTCCAAATTTACCCTAAACCTAAATTCAACAAAATTGAACTCTCTAACCCATTTAATTTCACCAAATTCGCTTCCTACACTCTTCATGACATTACTCTAGACCAAATTTAACCTCAATTGGCCTTGAAACAAACTCAGGCCAAGTTCAAATTCTATTCAAACCAAAACCACCAATTTTTCTCAAACCTTGAAATTCCACCAAATTAAACCCCATAGCCTCTCACTTTTCACTCAATTGTTTTACAAATTCCTTGTGACAATATTCTACACCAAATTGATCCTTAAATTAAATATTCTACACAAAATTGATCCTTTAATTAAGCCAAATCCCAGCTCTAGCCAAGCCCAAACCTAAGTCCAAGCCAAATCCTAAATATTGAACCCAAACCTAAACTCACTTAGAGCCACTTGGTCTAGTACAACTTGGACCACCACAGATGCCATTGGAACCCTATGAACTAGCCTAGACTAACAGCCCGCCCTAGAAGTGCCATGGATCAAGGGTCCAATGATTTTTGGGATTGCTTCCCATTTTTGGCCAAATGATCTATACTTGCCCTCACTTGATTAAACCCCTACCTTAGTAACAATTAAACTCTCCTCTCGATCCTCTGCCTTTGCTAGCCACCTCCTCTGGCTTGGCTGGCAGGCCTAGTGGTCGGAAAACCAAAAATCAAGAGAGCCTTCCCCATGGTTTGAACCAAATTGCACCCATCCAGTGTGTCACATTCCCATTGGCTAATAGGGGCATTTAGCCCTTCACATAAGCCCCACTTTTCACCCCCTTCGATTATTCTGTTGGCCACCATGTCCATGGCTATGTAAACCTCACCTCTCATAACTGCAGAGAGAGTGTTGTGAATTTCCTTGAGAGAGCTTTCCAAATTTATCGCAGAGCTTCCTTCAGCCTTCCTGAGTTCAATCACACCAGTTTTAGCCATTGAAATACACTGTCCAAGCTTAATTTAATCACCCAGATTGAGGGCTTATTTGTTACCTCACCAAACTCTCCCAAACTTGAAATTAAACCTCTCTTGAGGTTTATCAGACCAAACGAGGATGTTCCTCATCAAAACCCCCTTCTCCTGAGTGCTCTAACACACTTTTATACCAAAGAAGCACCTTCTATCGGTGATAATCATACTTTGAACTTATAAAAGAGCAAGGTGAGACTTTGAGGAGGTTTGTTAAACCACAAGGAAGCTTCCACAAGCACCCAACTGAGGCATCACCTCTTTAGGAAAGGTATCTTTCAAAATTGCTAAAAATGATCTTAGTTTCATCAATTGTGAAGTAAATATGTATTTCACATGCATGTGATAATATAGATAGGTTCTCCATAATAGGATGTAGCTGTAGGAACAAACCACATGTGAATTGGTTGAGTATCGGGAGATATTTTAAGGTTTTAGTGTGGACGATTCTCGGTTTAGGACAGGTGGGGATGATAAATGGATGTTGTCCATTTGCGTGTGTATTGATCGAATGATAGAAGAGACATCAAAAAGGATTTGTTCGTCAATTGCAAGACATGTGGTAGGCTGAGTTGTAAAGTGCAATGAATTAGGAGCTGCCACGTACACTTTCAGAGCCATCTAGGTTGAGCTGACTGCCGCGAGGTTAAATTGATAAATTGGTTTTTTCTAATTTAATTAAATACTAAAATTTTAAAAATTCATAACTTTGTGTAGAAAAATTATAAAAATAAAACAAAAATTACTTGTTGCTCAGTGAATAGAGAAAAAATTTATGAACAAAAAATAAAAATTATTTACCATATATTTTATTTTTAATTAATTAAATACACCATAGAGTATTTTAATTATTATTTTTTAAATATTATTCATCATGGCTTGAAATTTGGAGGGCTTGTTTTGCATGTGCTTTAAAGATGTTCTCTGATTTTTCAAAGTTAAAGAACACCTCTAATCATAAAAGCCCTAATTTTTAAGTCTAGTTACCTATTATTGACTTAACTTTTGGTTGAGGTTTAGGTTTGCCTCTTTATTAGCCTAGGGTCTAACCACAGGATTTTCCTATTGACTGTTCCAAGAAAAATAGAAAAGGAGCCCTCAATATTAGAAACTCTAAACTCTTCCTTGCACAACTTGAAGTTCTACATATTGGTCATAACCTCTAGAACTTAGTTGGTGGTGTCACTATGGAGAATCTCAAGGAGAGTCCCCATAGGACTTCTTGACATTAGGTCTGACCCTGACTGTTGGTCTAGAGCTAGTTTACTCACTTCCACTCACTATCACCAATATTTGCTTACAACCCTAAACCCAAAATTGTTGACTTTGATCCTTTGATCTCTTGGAAGACTCATGCAGTTGGTCTCACAGACCCACCAGCCCTAAGCTACGGTTTAGCTAAGACCAGTACGTAGAGGACCCAAATAAGGATTTCATTGGTTCATAGCTCATAAATAGTGGTTGGCACCCCAATTCTATAAAAAAAAAATCCAACTTGGCCTTTTTCTCCTAAATCATCTAAATTACCTAAACACCCTCAAACCATAAATTTGGTCAAAATTTATAATTTCACCCAAAATACCCAAATTTGTTCAAAAATCATTTGAAACCATTTCAAAATACCCAAATTGCCCAAAACCACCCAAAGTTGCCAAATTTATCAAAATACCCTTAAATTTGCCAAAATTACAAAAATACCCTTGGCACCCCAAACTTTCGCAAAACATCCAAAATCATTTCAAATGTCTCCAAAACCAATTTGGGCCCTTCAATTGAACCCAATTTGGCCAATTTGACCAATTTGACCAAAACCCCAAAATTGTCTTTAAAGGCTCAATTTCCTTAAGTTCATCCCAAATGTCTATCAATTTGGCCCCAATTCCCATAAATTTCAATTTTAAACTCAAATCAATATTTCATAGGAACAATTCAAACTCAACCCAAGCCTAATTGACCCAATATTTGAGCTCACTTTTGATCCAAATCAAAACCCCCAATTTTAACCATATGACTTAATCTCACCAAATTGAACCCCATAGCCTACTCCATTTGCCCCAATTTAAATTCTAAAATTTTCATAACAATCCTACACATAAAATTGGACCTTAAATTGCCCTTGTTCAAGACACAATTACACTCAATCTCAACCCACATTCAAAACCCCCAAATTTGCCTCAAATTAGTTATCTCTCCGAATTCCACCAAAGTGAATGCCCAAACACCAAAATTGATACCCAATTGATGTTGAGAACTCTTCATGGAATTTACATAGACCATTATAAACCATCAATTTTGACTTAGCCCAACATAAACCCAAGTCTAACCTGACACCCCCAAAATGACCAAATGCCCAAAATCCCTCTAACTGAACCTTCAAATCAATTCAAAATCACTCGAAACCTTTTATAAACTCTTTATGAAAATAATATACACCAAGTTGATCAATCAATTCAGTGTAATGTCATGGTTATCCTAAACCAAACCCAACTTCTAGCCATTTTGACCCAGATTGAACCAATGCACCAAAATTGACTTAGCCATGATAAAGTCACTAAATTGATGACACCACAGCCATAGTGACCAGTCTAGATCCACCTAAACCAGCCAAGGTGTGCTATGGACCAATGGTTCTTTAAATTAAGGGATTTCATCCCATTTTTGGGCCTAATCAAAAATATCTTTGTCATCATGACGTACGATTAAGAGTTAATCATCATTAAGCATGCTCTGGCCACCCTGAGCCAATAAGTGACATATCCTGGCTAGCCACCACCTTAGCCGCCATAAAAAGCTAGCCCAAAGGTACCCCCATTGGCCAAAACCAAAAATTAAACCTCCATGAATTGGCTCACTCTAATTGGAAGCTTAAGCCTTTCTTCCCTCCACCTCAGCATTCTTTGGCACCCAACTCCCAACCTTGAGCTTCACCAGGTAGCCATGGCATAAAATTGACCTCTCCATAAACATGGAAGAGTGTACTTGAAATCTTGGGGAAACTCTACCAAAATCTCACCAGAGCCTCTCCCAACTATCCCAAGTGTAATCCCCTTGCTCTTAGACACTCATAGCCACTCTAAAGAGCCAATTTCTTCACTAAAATCTTCCCTAATACTAGGACAGATCTCTCCACTCCAGAATAGTGCACCAAATTTCAATTAATTGTGCACACACCATCCCCAAAATGAAAGAAGTTAATTCCTCATCAAAGCCCTCTCTAAAACAACCTCTAGGATAGCTCTAGACCAACACCTAAAATCTAGTTTGATCAAAAACATACTTAGATAATTCACCAAGACATAGGACTTCATTTGGAGGGTTGTGGGACCCAATCAAAGCTACGAAAATCATCTGATTTAGGCCTCTTCTCTCAGTCAAAGGTATTGAACCTCAATCCTAATTCGAGCCTTTTTTTATTCATTTTACGTATTCACTGTATTTCATACTATATATATCGTATAGATAGGTTGTCTTGATTAGATAAAAGTTTAGAAACAAACCCCATGTGATTTAGTTGAGTCTAGGCAAAAATCTTAAGGTTTTAGTGTGAATGGCTTACGGGTTGGGACACTTGAGGATGATAACAAAGAGCTATTCAATCGCGCATTTATTTTATCAACAGAGGAGATCAAGCCAAACAGACTCTTGGTGCGTGAATAGCGGATCACGTTGCAGCTGAGGTGGATGGTGTCAACAAATGGGAGCACGCCGCGTGTGAGTTCGGAGCCGCCATAGGTTGAGTTGGCACCGTGTGGATAAATAAAAAAATATGGTTTTTCTGAATTATTTAATTGCCTAAACATCAAAAACCCATATCATACTCTAAAATAATTATAAAAATAAAATAAAAATACCCTCTTGTTCGCTGAACATAAGAGAATTATGTGGACTAAAAATAAAATTTATTTTTTATTCTCTGATTTTTAATGAATTAAATACCCACTTGAGTATTTTATTTCATTATGATCAAACATTGCACACCATGGCTTGAAGATTTAAGGGTTTGTTCCGCATGACAGAGACTACGTCCTCTGATTTCTAGCCCTAATTTTTGAGCTAAGGCGGTTATTTTGGCTATTTTAATTATATAAATCAAAATATCATTTAGAAAAGTATGGGAATAATTTTAGTAGGTTTCCTGATGTTAAAGAAGTCTAGGAAAAATAATATAATGTCTTAAATTATCTTGTAAATTTCAACATTTAATTAAAAGTAAATACCTTGTATTAATTTTTCTAAATAATATACATATAAAAAATTTACAAAATCATTTCCACATTGTTCATAAAAATCATGTTTATCCACTGAAAAAATTTGAAAATTATTTTCTTAAGTTCAAGTATTAAAGTTGATTTTCTTAGAAACCTTGTATTTTTATACAAAAATAATTATATTAAATTAACTACACCTGAGAAAGTTATGAAAAGTGGTTTTCTAAGTTCCTTGTGATCAGAGGCACTTGGGAGAAATAAAAAATTATTTTTTAGAAATTACTTAATTTTTAACCATTATTTTGAATTTTAAAATAAATTAAAATAATTAAAAATTTAAAAAATATAAGAATAATTAAAAATGTGCCTAATTGCTCTGTGATCACTTAGGACTCATCAAAACATATTTCTTAATTTTCCTAAATTAAAAAAATAAAATTAAACACTTTAAAAAATGAATTTCCCTTATTTTCTCATCAAAATAATTATAATGAATAAATTAAGAATTGTAAAAATACAAAATTTGATTCTCTGAGTATTCTAAAAATATGTTCTTTTAATTAAAACGTTACTTTCAATTTAATTAAATCATTAAAATTTACTAATAATTAAATACTAATAAAAAAAATTTAATTCAAAAAATTATAAAATTTTGCCTAAGTATTTCTCTTACCTAGGGAAACCTCTAATAATTTTCTCATAAATAAAAAATTAATTTTGGAAAGTCAAATAAATAAGTTTCTAAAGAATCCTATTTTTTGAGTTTAAATAAATATTTAAATTAAATTAAAATTTTGACAAGTCTACATATTCTCCTCTAATATTATAATTACCTCATGGATATGACAGTCGAAACTCTCAAAGTCATTTGAGTTGTGTTTAATGAGTTATGAGGTGAAGTGCCTCGAAGGCAAAAATAGTCATTCTAGATTTTGGTGCCTTAATCACAATTGAGGAATAACGAAGGAAACATGGTTAATTTTGATTTTAATAAATATGTTTTGATGCTTGAAATACAATGGGTTAAATTTAGAAACTCACTCACCAGCTTCGCACAACATCAACAAAATCATAATCCTCCTAATCTTCATGACTTGGAAAACAATTAAGATCAAACAGTTCTTAAGTGATGGGCATAAGCTGGAAAAGATGATACTTTACTTTTTTCAAGCCCAAAGTTTAGGATGATGTGATCATTCAATAAGGATATATATTACCTAAATCAAATATTGATAATCAACATTCTACCTATCAGGATTGTTTAAGTCTTAGCAGTGACATAAGCTCAATGTATACACTCAATTTATTGGATTTGAAGGGTTACAGGATTGGTGATTAACATTTTTAAACACTACAAGCAAGAGCTTAATTGCGGGCACCACAATCTTGAATGACCTAAAATTGCCTTAGGGGCACCCACTCACATAACTCTTAAATGAAACATCAACTGATTAATCGAGTATCTTATCCTTTGGATAATTAAATTGTCAAGTTTCACTAAGCAACGGGGAAGTCACACTTCGACCTCAGATGATTAATGGAACAATATGATAAATTCAAAATGAAGTCAGATTATTTCAAGAGATCTTCAAAATGGTTCAGGGTCATGCCTCAAGCATTTTTGAAATCAATTGGACATTCTGAAGGCAAATTAAACTTGCAATATTTTGTTCTAAAATCATCTACTAGGATATTCTGAGATTCAATAAAGTCATAACTTGGGGTTTGGTAGGTAAACCTTCATCTAATCCTGCAATTTAAATTTAGTGCAAAATTATATACGTGCCTTGCAAATACTAACCTTTCAGGTGGTAAAACGAGAAGAATAGATAGGTACACTTTTAAATTAATGCATTTACCTTTCTGTACTTCTTGTCTTGAGCTTGCATGTTAAACAACGATGTCTTCCAGCATGAAAACCAAAATTGCTAGAATAGCCACAAAACCAAAACCAAATCCAAAAATAAAATAAACCAAGATAAAATTCATCGCCACAACATTCAAAATAAGATAGCTCAAAATTTAATCATCACGGCCTAAATCCTCACTTCTTCCAAGCTATTTATATGATCGTTCAACATCAATGTAAGTCCTAAAAAAATAAAAATGATTGGATGAAATATTTAAATATTTCTCTCCAAAGTTGAAGCCAAACTATAGGGTAGATTGAGAAGTCACCAATATTCTCCTCCAGATCTAGGACATCCCCTAGTCTTCCTCCTTTAGATTCTATAATATATGTTCCAAATTTGAGCCATTCACCTTTCACACCTTTTTATCCGTTCTCGTTTAAAAGCCCAATCCTTTGACCTCTTTGAATATAATATTCCCTGATTTTTTATCGAGAGTAATCTTAGATACTTCTGTTATCTAAGATGTAATTAACTATAGAGGCTTGCTCTTATAGAAAGCTTATCCAAAACTAGCTTAATATAAATCCTATTTAATTCTTCGTATTAAATTGGTGAACTTGTCGACAAATAAAACGATTTTTCAGACCAAACAGATGTCTTATAATTCTTAGTTTATTTGATTGAGCCTCACCCTCATGTCTTGTTTTATCTTTCGGGATAGATATAGGGTTTAAGGTACAGTGCTCTTTTATTTAAATCATGAACAGTATGGGGTCAGTTTGATTTTATATTTTTCTATAATATATATATATATATATATATATTAAATTCTTTTTCGAAGCAGGCGACGAGATTTCACTTCCTGCGACTGATAGCTTCCAATGGGTAACTCCACAACCAAAATAGTCTCGACCAGCTTTTATCGACTCCACTAGGGACAAGATTTTCTCTCCATTTAAATCAAGAAATAATATCTTCATACATCGACAATGTGTTCATATCCCACATGAACTAGATTACCCTTCTTCCGTTGACATGCTTCACCCATTTCTATCTTGGGTAAGTACGGTCAACTCTTTTGGGCTTCAAGACTGTCTGTTCTATCACCTTTGAACATAAAGGTTCAGGAGTTCATTAGGACTTGTTAATCTTAGTGTGGGGTTGGACGCCCAATAGGTGTGTTGGTGGACTAGTTCCACTTGGGCGTTATGCACTGTAAAGTTGGTGTTGTATTGGGTCCTGAACTACACTTTTTTCCATTCGAGTTTGATTTGATATTTTGCCAATTAAATCAGATTGTGTTGTGTTGCATTTGCTCTTTAATTTTGCTTTTATTAATTAACTCTTTCTACTTTAAAACTATTTTTTACTAAAATCTTAAAATCACCACAAATTAAACAAAAACATACCCGGCCTACAAATCAACCTCGGTTATTTTGTAGTGCTCGCACTAAGATTACAAGGTATTGGCTAAATAACTAAGCCCTGAGCTTTCTTTATTGAAGCTGTTGCAATGGCATTCCCAATGCTGACCTTCTCGTGCAACCTGTCGACAAGCCACAGTTCCCACAATGTCACCCCCACCATCAAGTTCAAAGAAAGAATTGATGAACTCAATGTTATGCTCGAGAAAGCCTCGTTCATTGTGATGAAAATTGCCGCTTTAGAAGTTCAACAGCCATCAGCAGAGTTCAACTTGAACTGTCCTCAGGATTGCCCTTCTTACAAAAAGGTCAAAACTACTGCCACCATGACACCTACTAAGCCTATTGTTCCCATTTCTGGTAAAGGAAAAGAAGTTATGATCGTCAAAGACTCGACTGAAGGATTGGTTGTCTTGCCATTAGTATTTGAAATTGTATCGATTTCCAGGACCGCACCGTTAACCTGAACCTAAAAGAGAAACCGCAACTGGAAGGTCTGAAGGGCTACTAAAGCCCAGATTTATAAGGAAGTACCTGTTGATGATGATCATCATCAGGAGGAGTTAGAATTACTGGAGACTTATCCACTTCTACAAGGGAGTAAGTTCCATCCCCTAATAGATACTAATGGGTATGAAATTATCCATAAGATCTTTGTTACTTTACCATCGCCTCATGGACATGGTGAGGTGAGGAAGAAGCCTACTCCTATCACCCGAGTTAGAACAGTTTTTCAGAGATTAGCTGCCAAAGAAGGTTGGTCAGTAGGTGAATTGCTTAAACGTGTGGGATGTGCATTATCCCCTCACATGAAGAAAGAAATTCTAAGGGATGTCAGAACTGCCAAACAATCTCAAAAATCAACTGAAGTTTAGCCTACTCGCATTCCCACCTGGTTCCACTTTGGAATTAAAGTTGATACCACCATTGTTGCTACCAATTCTACCGTCACTAGACCCGCAGAAGGTCAACCAGTTAAATCACATCTGGGTTCAAGAATTCTACCGATTATCAGCCATAAGGATGTTCTTAATGTTCCAAAGGGAAAGACAAATAGGTTACCTAGCAATGTATCTGGTCTACACCATTGGGAGCATACTTCTCTTCGACATGCCAATGTTTCTGCTGAGACACTCGATCTCAAGACATCACTGTCAAAGAAAAAGGTGTGGATACCCAAGGTCGTCGTATCGATCTGGTCCACTAAGTCTATAGGACAGAATCATGGAATGAAGCAAGGCTCTGAAGTATCGACATTGTCGTAGCAATTACTATCAAGACAGATGAGCAAGTAGAGGATGTCCAGCAAAGTATTCTAGATCTTAAGGTGCTACAAGAATTAATA
Source organism: Phalaenopsis hybrid cultivar (assembly GCA_002079205.1). NCBI lineage: Eukaryota > Viridiplantae > Streptophyta > Magnoliopsida > Asparagales > Orchidaceae > Phalaenopsis > Phalaenopsis hybrid cultivar. The sequence continues at coordinate 66,894 of JXCR01147683.1, forward strand.
ATTGAATTAAAGCTTGAAAAGCTCGGGCTTGAGATTTTCGAGTTGGGTTGAGAACTTGGAGTTTCCATTGATGATGATCATGAAGACTTTGACTTCAATGATTATCTTGAAGAAGATTTCATGGATTTCCATGTCATCGAGACCAGAGCCACTGCATCTGCTCGTGACGCTCAACCTCTCATCAAAGAGAATGTCGTAGATAAGTTGTGTAGGGTTTTTTTCCTATGGGATGAAAAAATCAGCCAAATGGTGAAAAGAATGGAGGAGATGGACATAGCCATAGACACAGTTCAAGGACCGTCTCAACCACCACATTTAGCCTCCCCAGAAGTCAATCAACCAGATATTATACATGTAACAAATGAAAAGAGGGAAGTTGCTGACCAAAGGAAAATACGTTGAGATTTTCATACCTATTTTATATTGTTTTTGATGATATTGCACTTTAAAGAAAGGTATTATGTTTTGTTGCAGGAACGATGAATTAGGGTCATTGGAGCAAAAAGATGCAAAAAAGAGTGAATTGTGTTTTGTTATAGGAATGACGAATTAGGGTCATTGGAGCAAAAAGATGCAAAAAAGAGTGAATTTTGAGCGATAAGGACCAAAATGTGTAGAATTATACTAGGGCACCGACGAAGAGATTTTCCCAAAAATCCAGAATTAATTCATTATGAAGGACCGTCGACGGTGCCCTCGAGGCCGCCAATGGCGAGGTCGGTAGTTATGCCCAATCAAGTTTTTGATAAGGCCAAATTTTAAAGGGATGCTTAAGCAACTATTGGGAAAGCTAATCCACAACTTTAAAAGAAGATTTTGGCCAAAAATTAGAGAGGTCATAGATGTTAGAAAGGTCCTGGAGGTTAGAGAGGTTCCATTAGTGTATAGAGAATTTACTAGAGTGTCAAAATNTAAAGACAGAGAAAACTACTTAGATCTCTTGGGGAAAACACAACAAAACTCAAAATTCATTTACAAAATCAAAGTCATACAAAGTACAACAAGTAAATAACTTATCTCTAATTTCTCCCCAAGAATACTCCTTGAAGTTCCTCTGAATCTCTTCCTTTCTTTACAGCACATAGAATTCCTTTTCGAAGTAGCAAGGAGGAAGAAATTTCTCACTTTCTATCCACTCTTACAAGCTCTCAAAGAATTCCTCATAATTTAGACTCTCTACACTTGTTTCACACTTCAATTTTGAGTCTTCCCCCTTCCAGGCTCTCCAATTTTTGGCCAAAATAGTCTTTTAATGTTGTGGATGAGCTTTCCCAAGAGTTTCCTAAGCATCCCTTCAAAATTTGGCNTGATTTGAAGTAGCGAGGAGGAAGAAATCTCTCACTTTCCCTCCACTCTTACAATTTCTTGAAGAATTCCTCACAGTTACACGCTCTNGACATAGAAAACTACTCAGAACTCATGTGAAAAACACAACAAAACTCAGAATTCATATATAAAAGAAAAGTCTTATAAACTAAAACAAGTAAATAAACTCATCTCTAATTTCTCCCCAAGCAAACTCCTCGAAGTTTCTCTGAATCTCTTCTTTTCTTTACAACATAAAGAATTCCTCTTCGAAGCAGCAAGGAGGAAGAAATCTCTCTCTTTCCCTCCACTCTTACAATCTCTCAAAGAATTCCNGCTGACGGCGCCCTCGAGGCCGCCGACGGCGAGCTCGGCGGTTATGACCAACCAGGCTTTGGATGAGGACTAATTTTGAAGGGATTCTTAGGAAACTCTTGGAAAAGCTCATCCACAACTTTAAAAGAAGATTTTGGCTGAAAATTGAAGAGACTCTAGAGGCCATGGATGTTAGAAAGGTCCTGAAGAGGGGAGAGACTTAAAATTGAAGTGTGAAACAAATGTAGAGACTCTAAATTGTGAGGAATTTTTTGAGAGATTTTAAGAGTGGAGGGAAAGTGAAAGATTTCTTCCTCCTTGCTGCTTCGAAGAGGAATTTTGTGTGGTGTAAAGAAAGAAAGAGATTTAGAGGAACTTCGAGGAGTTTTCTTGGGGAGAAATTAGAGATAAATTTATTTATTGTTGTAGTTTGTATGACTTTGATTTTATATAGGAATTTCGAGTTTTGTTGTGTTTTCCCCATGAGATCTGAGTAGTTTTCTCTGTCTTTCTCCTTGTCTTGAGANTAAATTTTGAAGGGATGCTTAGGCAACTTTTCGGAAAGCTCATCCACAACTTTAAAAGAACATTTCGGCCGAAAATTGTGGGAGTCTAGAGGCCTTAAAGGTTAGAGAGGTTCCATTAGTGTATAGAATTTCCAATAGAGTTTAGCAATTGTGAGGAATTATTCGAGAGATTGTAAGAGTGGAGGGAAAGTGAGAGATTTCTTCCTCCTTATTACTTTGAAGAGGAATTTTGTGTGTTGTAAAGAAAAGGAAGAGATTCAAAAAAATTTCGATGAGTGTTCTTGGGGAGAAATCAGAGATAAGTTATTTACATGTTGTAGTTTGTATGACTTTGATTTTATATATGAATTCCGAGTTTTGTTGTGTNTAGTCTGTATGTCTTTCATTTTATATATGAATTCTGAGTTTTGTTGTGCTTTCCCCATGAGTTCTGAGTAGTTTTCTCTGTCTTNGTACTTCGAAGAGGAATTCTGTGTGTTGTAAAAAAAGGAAGAGATTTAGAGGAACTTCGAGGAGTGTTCTTGGGGAGAAATTAGAGATAAGTTATTTACTTNAATTATGAGGAATTCTTTGAGAGCTTGTAAGATTGGACCGAAAGTGAGAGATTTCTTCCTCCTTGCTACTTCGAAGAGGAATTTTGTGTGCTGGAAAGAAAGGAAGAGATTCAGAGGAACTTCGAGGAGTGTTCTTGGGGAGAAATTAGAGATAAGTTATTTACTTGTTGTAGTTTGTATGACTTTGATTTTATATATGAATTCTAAGTTTTGTGTGTTTTCCCATGAAATCTGAGTAGTTTTCTCTTTCTTTCTCCTTGTCTCTAGATTTGTGAAATGGTGATTTGAATTGGTGAAGCCATGAAAATGTTTAAGAAAATGATGACTTTTACTTCGATCTTAATTTACTTTCAATCTGGCCAATTTATTTGTTAAAATATGTTGAGTTTTTCAACTAAAGTGAAGATTACATCCAATATTCAGGGAGGTCAAAGCCCTTGGAAGTTGGGTGCAAATAAATAGGGAAATAATATTATCGGTGGACTAAAATCCCCAATTCGGTCCTATCGTTTGGGTTGAAGAATTGGAGATTTTAGAGTGACAGACTAAAATCCTTAATTCGGTCCTATCGTTTGGGTGCTGAATTGAAGATTTTAAAGTGACAGATCAAAATCCCTAATTTGGTCCTATCGTTTGGGTGCTGAAGTGTAGATGTTAGCCCTCAGGTGAGAGAGCGTGGGAGCTCCGAAGTGAGAGCCGATATCCTCCCAGCCTAGCCGCAAATTTAGTAAATTAACGTGGGAGCTCCGAAGTGAGAGGCGATATCCTCCCAGCCTAGATGCAAATTCAGTAAACAAGCGTAGGATTAGTCAATGTTCTTTATGCTTGGACCAAAAGGTAAAGAATATGTATGCTCCTATTTGGCACAATATAATTTGAACTAATTCACTTTATCAATTCACTATCATTTCTTAATAAGGAGAAGGATGCTTTCCTATATATTGAATATCACATTTAAACCTTCATTAGCATCATTAGTTATTTATTAGTTATTAAAATTACATATTTATTTTAATTTCCTATTAGTGACAGTTAAGCAAATTAAACTTTGTTGTTGCGATTAAAGTATTATTTTTCTAAAATCTTAGTTTGTAGTTCTAAACCACTCCCTGTAGGATCGATATCTAGGACTCCATTAGAGCTTTATATTACTTGAGCAATATGTATACTTGCGTTGATAAGTGTGACTTTACAATTATTGAATATTTATTACGTCCATATATATCTTATAATTTTAAGCATATATAAAGTCGCCGGTCAAGTTTTTGGTGCCGTTGCCGGGGAGTGAGTGAGTAAAATCACAATTAGAGTAACCGACAAATTAGGATTATTAGAAAATTTTTACTTGAATTGCAACTTATTTTTATATTTAGTTAATTATTTTACTGTGTACTAATTTCAAATTATATGCGTAAATTTGGACCTGAAAATCTTATACCCTACGATTCAAAATTAGAACAAACTGTGAGAAGGATTAGAAGATTAAGAAGAGAACCTAGAAATTTTGATGCAATGGAAAACAACATGAACAATCAAGGAATAGAGAATGAACACCAACCTAGACCCCTACGAGATTATGCAAATCCTACAACAGATGAAATTCACTTATCTATCTAAAATCCTGATGTAGCTGCTAATTCATTTGAGCTTAAGCAAATCCTACAACAGATAAAATTCATTTATCTATCCAAAATCCTGATGTAGCTGCTAATTCATTTGAGCTTAAACCTACTATTATCCGAATGGTACAAAACAATCAATTCAGAGGTACACAAAATGAAGATCCTAACTTACACCTTTCTAGTTTTTTAGAACTGTGTGCTACTTTTAAATATGATAGAATCTCAAATGATGCTGTTAGACTTAGACTTTTTCCTTTTTACTGAGGGATAAGACTAAGATGTGCTTAAATTTGTTAGCACCAGGATCTATTAGAACTTGGGGAGAACTTTCAAAAAAATTTCTATCCAAATATTTCCCTTCATCTAAAACAGTTAAACGTAGAAATGATATAACATCGTTATGTCAGGTTGATGGAGAGTCAATTTATGAAGCTTGGGAGAGATTTAAAGATCTTCTTAGGAAGTGCCCTCATCATTCATTACCAGATTGGTTAATAATTTAAACTTTTTGTAATGGATTAGTGGGATCTCTTAGATCGATTATAGATGTTGTGGCTGGTGGCTCGTTAATGTCAAACCCTTTTGATGAGGCTTATTTATTAATAGAAGAGATGGCTACCAAAAATTTTTTGATGGCCCTTTGAATGGGTAAATCCTTAAAGAGTAGCTAGTATCTATGATTCTGATGCAATATCTATGTTAGCTTCGCAGATTGCTGCAATATCAAAGAAATTAGATCATTATGAGATGAATTATTCTCCAACACCTCCTATGATGGAAGAGAATTCATATGGGCAATTTGTCGATGTTCAACCTTCATAAGAGACCTTAAATGCTATTAATAGACCCAACAACCCTTATTCAAACTATTATAACCCAAGTTGGAAGAACTTCATATGAAACCTTAAATGCTATTACTAGACCCAACAACCCATACTTGAACTATTATAACCCAGGTTGGAAGAATCATCCAACAAATTTTAATGGAATAACAATCTTCTACGATCAACAATGTGCAAACAACCCAATGAACCCATTAGAAAATTCATCCAACCAAGGAAATGTTAACTATAGACCCCAACAATGGGCAAACAACTCAGTGAACCCATTAGGAAATTCATCCAACCAGGGAAATGTTAATAAACAATGGGCAAACAACCCAGTGAACCCATTAGGAAATTCATCCAACCAAGAAAATGTTAACTATGGCGAACAACCCAGTGAACCCATTAGGAAATTCATCCAACTAAGGAAATGTTAACTATAGACCTGAACTATTGTAACCCAGTTTGGAAGAATCATCCAAATTTTAATTGGAATAACAATTCTTCTACAAATCAACAATGGGCAATGAAGAATCATCCAAATTTTAATTGGAATAACAATTCTTCTACAAATCAACAATGGGCAAACATCCAACCAAGGAAATATTAAATATAGACCTTCTTATCCTCCAGGATTTAACAGTAACACTCAAATTACAGAGAAGAAGTTGTCTATGGAGGAGTTGATATTGAACATGGGTGAACAATTGCAGAATCAAGGAAATCAATTACAAATTCAAAGAAATCAATTGCAAAATTAAGGAACTACTATTAAGAATATTGAAAACCAATTGGGACATATCGCTACTGCGCTTAGTAATTGAACATTAGGAACTTTTCCTAGTATTGTGGAACCAAATCCTAAAGATCAAGGAAATGAAAAAATCAAAGTGATACAATTACAAAGTGGAAAAGAATTGGAAATAAGGGTGCAAAAAGAAATAGTAATTGAAAAAGAGAAAGTGGATACCGAAAAAGAAAAGGGTCATGAGTACCTAGATTTAGAGTATCCATTTACACTAATGAAAATTCCTGTGGAGAAACCTCCACCACCGTTTCCTCAAAGATTGAAGAAGCACAAACAGAATAAACAATTTTCCAAATTTTTTGAAATTCTTAAGAAGTTAACAGTAAATATTCCCTTCATAGAAGTTTTAGAGGAAATGCCCAATTATGTGAAATTAATAAAAAATATTCTGAACAAGAAAAGGAAGTTCATGGATAATGAAACTGTTACACTTAGCGAAGAGTGTAGTGCAATTATTCAAAAAAAGCATTTTGAAAAATTAAAAGATCCTGACAGCTTCACTATACCATGTGTTATTGGTGAAAAACTTTATGGAAGAGCTTTATGTGTTGTGGGAGCCAACATTAATCTTATGCCTCTATCAACTTTCAAAAGATTAGAATTAGGAGAAGTCTCACCTACTTCTGTAACTCCACTGTTACCAGATCATTCAGTTACATATCCTAAGAGTGTTATAGAAGATGTATTAGTAAAAGTGGATAAATTTATCTTTCCTGTAGATTTCATTGTTTTAGATATGGAGGAAGATAAAGAAATACCTATCATTTTAGGGAGACCATTTACTACTGGAAAAGCTAAGATAGATGTTCAAAAAGCAGAATTAACGATGAGAGTTAATGATCAAGAAGTGACTTTTAACATTGTAAAATCTAAGAAATACCCTGCTGTTGAAAGAGATAATGAATGTTTTCGCATTGAAATTAGTGAACATCTATTGAAAGAACATTTTAAAGAACATTTTGAAGAGAAAGAACAATTAGAAGATGAAATTATTCTTGATGAATTAGAAAATGAAGAATTAGATTATGTTCAGGAATGATTTGAGATGTTGGATATTACGTTATTTTGGATGAACTAGAAGATAAAGAATTAGATTTTGATCACAAAAGATTTGAGAAGTGGGATATTACAGAAAATCCCGATAAGAATCTGTTACCGTCAATTATAAAATGACCTGAACATGAGTTGAAAATACTGCCTAGCCACTTGAAGTATGTGTTTTTGGGAGACTCATCTATATTATTTGTTATTATATCTTCAAAATTAAATGATTTGCAAGAGCAAAGACTGTTAGATACATTGAAAAAATATAAGGGAATTAAATGATCTGCAAGAGCAAAGACTGTTAGATACATTGAAAAGATATAAGAAAGCTTCTGAATTAAATGATCTGCAAGAGCAAAGACTGTTAGATACATTGAAAAGATATAAGAAAGCTTTCATAATTAAATGATCTGCAAGAGCAAAGACTGTTAGATACATTAAAAAGATATAAGAAAGCTTTTAGAACTGTAAGAGCAAAGACTGTTAGACACATTAAAAAGATATAAGAAAGCTTTTGGTTGGACCTTATCAGCAAGAGCAAAGACTGTTAGATACATTAAAAAGATATAAGAAAGCTTTTGGTTGGACCTTAGTAATTGCAAGAGCAAAGACTGTTAGATACATTGAAAAGATATAAGAAAGCTTTTGGTTGAACCTTAGCTGATATTCAAATGCTGTTAGATACATTGAAAAGATATAAGAAAGCTTTTGGTTGGACCTTAGCTGATATTAAGGAATCAGTCCTTCATTAAAAAGATATAAGAGAGCTTTTGGTTGGACCTTAGCAGATATTAAAGGAATCAGTCCTTCGTTAGATACATTAAAAAGATATAAAAAAGCTTTTGGTTGGACCTTAGCTGATATTAAGGGAATCAGTCCTTCGATATGTATGTACATAATTATATTAGATGAACAATATAAACCAAGAGTTGATCCACAAAAGAGATTCAGAATTATACTGGATGAACAATATAAACCAAGAATTGATCCACAAAGGAGATTAAACCCAATGATAATGATATTAGATGAACAATATAAACCAAGAGTAGATCCACAAAGGAGATTAAACCCAATGATGAAAGAAAATAAAGCTTTTGGTTGGACCTTAGCTGATATTAAGGGAATCAGTCCTTCAATCTGTATGCACAGGATTATATTAGATGAACAATATAAACCAAGAGTTGATCCACAAAGGAGATTAAATCCGCTGATGCATTTGGTTGGACCTTAGCTGATATTAAAGGAATCAGTCCTTCGATCTGTATGCACAAAATTATGCCAAGAGTTGATCCACAAAGGAGATTAAATCCAATGATGAAAGAAGTAGTTAAGAAGGCAATTTTGTTAAGGGAATTAGTCCTTCAATCTGTATGCACAAAATTATATTAGATGAACAATATAAACCATGGATATTAAAGGAATCAGTCCTTCAATTTGTATGCACAAAATTATATTAGATGAACAATATAAACCAAGAGTAATCCACAAAAGAGATTAAAGCCGATGATGAAAGAAGTAATTAAGAAGGAAATTTTGAAATGGTTAGACACTAGAATTATATACAGTCATTCGATCTGTATGCACAAAATTATATTAGATGAACAATATAAACCAAGAGTTGATCCACAAAGATCTGTATGCATAGAATTATACTGGATGAACAATATAAACCAAGAGTTGATCCACAAAGGAGATTAAACTCAATGATGAAAGAAGTAGTCAAGAATGAAATTTTGAAATGGTTGGACACTGAAATTATATATCCGATGATGAAAGAATTAGTTAAGAAGGAAATTTTGAAATGGTTAGACACTGGAATTATATATCCTATTTCAGATAATGGGTAAAAAAGGAAATTTTGAAATGGTTAGACACTAGAATTATATATCCTATTTCAGATAGTGCACAGAGGAAATTTTGAAATGGTTAGACACTGGAATTATATATCCTATTTCAGATAGTGCGTGGGTGTATAAACCAAGAGTTGATCCACAAATGAGATTAAATCCAATGATGAAAGAAGTAGTTAAGAAGGAAATTTTGAAATGGTTAGATACAGGAATATATATCCCATTTTAGATAGTGTGTGGGTAAGTCCAATTCATTGTGTTGCAAAGAAAGGAGGAGTAATGAATTAATACCTATCAGACAAGTTATTGGGTGGCATATTTGCATTGATTATCGAAAAATTAAACACTGCCACCATGAAAGATCACTTCCCTTAACCCTTTTAGATCAAATAGTAGATAAACTTGTTGGGCACAAATATTTTTATTTTTTAGACGGATATATCGGTTACCATCAAATTCCTATTGCTCTTGAGGATCAAAAAAAGACAACATTTACTAGTCCTCTTGGAACTCTTACTTTTTGAAGAATTCCTTTCGGATTATGTAATGCACCTGCAATATTCCAGAGATCTATGATGTCCATATTTAGTAAGTTAATTGATGATGGATTGGAAGTATTTATGGATGATTTCTCTGTATTTGGAACATCATTTGACACATGCTTAAATTATCTTGAAAAAGTTTTGGAGTTATGCGAAAGAACTAATTTGGTTCTAAATTGGCAGAATTGTCAATTTATGGTTGCAGGAGGAATTGTATTAGGGCATAAAATTTTGTAAGATTGTATGGAAGGAGACCCTGCGAAAATTCAAGTTATATCTAAACTAACACCTCCTACTAATGTAAGAGAGGTTAAGAGTTTTCTAGGACATGTTGGATTTTATAGGCATTTTATTAAAGATTTTTCAAAATTTACCAAACCTCTATGCCAACTTTTAGAAGAGGACAAAAAATTTGAATTTACTAAAAGCTGTTTAAATGCCTTTGAGTTGTTAAAGGAAAAATTAATCACAACCCCTATTATAGTTTCACCTAACTAGAAGAAACCATTTGAACTGATGTGTGATGCTAGTAATTATGCTATTGGAGCTATCCTTGGACAAAGGTATGAAAAGATTTTTAAAGTTATATACTACACTAGTAAAACTCTTAATGATGCACAAATTAACTATACTATTACTGAAAAAGAGTTACTGGCCATTGTGTATGCTTTATATAAATTCAGATCTTATTTAATTGGAGTTAAATGTGTTGTGCATACTGATCACTCTGCGATTAAATATCTGATCAAAAGAAGGAAGCTAAACCAAGGTTGATGATATGGATACTTCTGATGCAAGAATTTGATGTTGCGGTTATTGATGGAAAGGGAACTAATAATCAAATTGCTGATCATTTGTCAAGATTGGAAAACCAAGAATCATCTGACACTGACAACGAAATTACAGACTGTTTCCCTGATGAACAACTTTATAATATTAATGAGTGGAAAATACCATGGTATGTTGATNTAACAACTTTATAATATTAATGAGTGGAAAATACCATGGTATGCTGATATTGTTAATTATATTGTAAGTGATATTTTGTCATTTATGCTGACATTGCAACAATAAAGGAAATTCATTCATGATGAAAAAGCATATTATTCGTATGAGCCTTTTTTATATAAACAATGTAAGGATCTTATTATGAGGAGATGTGTACCTTATTAAGAAAATGAGTTGTTCATTCAGAAATGTCATGATTCTGAATTTGGAGGACATTTTGGGATTGATAAAACTGCTTATAAAATTTTACAAGCTGGATTTTATTGGCCTACCATCTTTAGAGATGTTTATAGATACATAAAAACTTGTGATCGACGTCAACGAGTAGGCATATCTAGAAGAAACAAAATGCCTCTAAATTTCATGTTAGAAGTTGAGATCTTTGACATTTGGGGATTAAATTTTATGGGACCATTTATTCCTTCATTTGGGAACTTATATATATTAATTATAGTAGACTACGTTTCAAAGTGGATTGAAGCACAAGATTTACCTTGTTGTGACGCTAAAAGTGTTTCAAGATTGTAGACTACAAGGATTGAAGCACAAGTTTTACCTTGTTGGGATGCTAAAAGTGTTTCAAGATTTTTAATGAAAAATATTTTCACTAGATACGAAATGCCTAGAATGATTATCACTAACGGAGGATCCCATTTCAAAAATAAATACATTCAGAGATTGATAGAAAAATTTAATATTATTCATACAATCTCTACTACCTATCATCCTCAAACCAGTGGGTTAGTTGAAGTTTCTAATAGAGAGATTAAACAAATACTGGAAACTAAAACTTCTATTGGAATGACTACTTACAGACTAATTTTTGGAAAAACTTGTCACTTACCAGTAGAATTAGAGCATAAAGCATATTGGGCGATTAAAGAATTCAATTATAATTTAAAAGATGCTGGTGAGAAGAGATTGTTACAATTAAATGAATTGGAAGAATTAAGAAATGAGTCTTATGATAACGCTAGAATTTATAAGCAAAAATTAAAATTATGGCATGATCGGAAGATTAACTAAAAGAACTTTGAACCAGGACAAGAAGTTTTGCTTTAAACCACTAGGCTGAAAATATTTCCTGGAAAATTGAACTCTCGTTGGTTAGGACCCTTTACTGTGACTCAAGTTTATACTTACGGAGCTGNTGAGTCTACTGAGACTCAAGATCATCTATTATAGAGGATGATGGACAATATTAATTATACCGCTGATAAAGTTTAGAATTTAGAGCATTTTGCAGAACATACTGATAGGTATAATAGAAGAAAAACTGATTATGAAGAAAAATCTCACTCATCTTCGGAGAGCCTCATTAGGGGTAAACAAGGAGTGTAATTTCCTCCATATCTTAGATACCTTGATTATGAGCCTGCATATGTTTGGGATAGTGGTAATTTTGAGAATGATGAGTAGGACTATGAGAATTATTTTTATGTTTGTATTATGATATGGACTATGTAGTCTGGATAGCTACATTTACATTTATGTGTTTATTTGGACTTGAGAAATGTGATGTGATGTGTTCTTATGCTTTGGAACTGACACATGTATGTTTGTGTATTAATTTAGATTTTGCGATGTATGAGAGTGTTATTTTATTTAATTGTATTGTGATTTTGTGTTTTGCTAGTAATTTTTTTTAAAATGCTAGGGTAGTGATTGTTGTTGTGTGTTTAGTACTGTGTTAGTTAGTTAAGGATTTAACTTGATTCTATGTCTTTTGAAAAGTTGAAAATCTTGCTAACTTTAGTTTTAAAATTTTAAACTTAGAAAACTGCTACCCTAAATTTTTCTTTTATCTTATTAGTGTGTTTGTTTTTATGTTGAGGCTATGAAGTCAAAGTTAGTGTGTTAGTTTATTTGTATGTTTGTACCCACTACTTAGATGTCTATTGAATCTCTACATGCTAAATTGAAATGAAAATGATAAGAAATTAATCAAAAAATAATTTTACTCTTGTTTTTAGTTTTATACTTGTATACTTAGGATATAAAAATTCATGTAATCTTGTTCTTTCAATTTTCATTCCTACTTATATATATCTGTTGCTAAACTATTTAATCTGTTAAAAATTTAAGTTGGGGGGGGGGGAATGAAAAATATTTTCAAAACTTCAATTTTATTTGTTCTCAGATGTGCTACAAGTGAGTTTGATTTAAAAAAAATGATCATATATATGAAGTTTTATTGGAAGTAAAATTTGATTCTAGAAATGAGTACGAAAATTTAGTTGAAATTTTTAGTAATGAAGAAAAACTTTAAGTTAAAAGTTTTATTGTAGAGAATGTTTAATTCAAGTAACTATCATTAGTAATAAAAATTAAATTTTTGAAAAATTTAGAAATTTAGAGTTTAATTAGAAGCAAAGAGGTGAAAAATTTGCTAAAGTGTTTTGGCGCCTAAGCACCAGATCCGGCGCATAAGCACTGGTNGTTTAGTAATGAAGAAAAACTTTAAGTTAAAAGTTTTATTGTAGAGAATGTTTAATTTAAGTAACTATCATTAGTAATAAAAATTAAAATTTTGAAAAATTTAGAAATTTAGACTTTAATTGGAAGCAAAGAGGTGAAAAATTTGCTAAAGTGTTTTGGCGCCTAAGCACCAGATCCGGCGCATAAGCACCGGTTACACAGAGAAGTTGCACCTAAGAACCAGAGGCCTCGCACTTAAGCGCCAGAGGTAGTTATTTGGCGGTTTTCTTCATTTGATCGAATTTTGAAGAAGTATTTGAGGCACATATTGGCTAAAAAGGAGGTTATGACCATTAGAAACAAAAACATTATTAAAAGACATTTGAAAGGAGGCATCCTTCGGAGAATACATCGAATTGGGACNTGGTTACACAGAGAAGTTGCACCTAAGAACCAGAGGCCTCGCACTTAAGCGCCAGAGGCAGTTATTTGGCGGTTTTCTTCATTTGATCAAATTTTGAAGAAGTATTTGAGGCACATATTGGCTAAAAAGGAGGTTATGAACATTAGAAACAAAAACATTATTAAAAGACATTTGAAAGGAGGCATCCTTCGGAGAATACATCGAATTGGGACACATTTTAAACAGTTATCAAGGCACCTCTTGAAGATTTATAAAAGAAGGAAGTTGAGACTTTTTAAAATGTGCTTGAAAGTTCTGAAAAGTGCTTGAAAGTTTTGAAAGTGTTAGAAAGGAGAGAGATTCGAAGAGATTTTCAAGCATCACATATTTACTTTATCCTTTATGTTCTTAGTTTATTTTGAGAGTGTTATAAAAGAGAACAGATTGAAAGAAACTTCAAGAGTTTGGTGGAGGATTTGAGATAATTTTTTTATCTTTTGTTTTGAAATACTTTTAGTTCTAATCGAGACTTCTTATTTGTTTGACAATGATTTCTACTTTTAAACTAAAGTGTGATTTTGTTTTCTCCATGGATTCTGAGTAGTATACTTTATCTTCTCCTTAAAATGATAAGTAATTAAAGTATTGGATGGAATTTGTGGAGAGTATTGATCTTTAATGTTTGAAGAATTTGTGATGATTTAAATCCATGAACTTTATTTGCTTCTTAATTTGGCCTATCAAGATATTAAAATTTGTTGTGAGAACATGTAAGAACCAGGCTGGTATTGTCTCAATTAATAATTGGAAAGAATCATATGAGGTTGTATGAATAAGAATGTAATTCATATGATTTAGTGCAAATAAATTGGGAATTAATCTTTGAAGGGTGTAGAATTAGAGCACTTTAGAGTGGCATAATCCCTTAAAGATCTTTGTAAATTTTGATGTTCATTTTTATTAGTAAAACTTTTAATGTTATTTTGTGATGTGTTTGTCATTTCTTGAAAATTTTAAAGTTGATTTTGCTTTTGAATTCTTCTTATGGTTCTTTCTAATTCAGAATCGTGAGGTCCTAAACCTTCAGATCCTAAAATTTACATACAAAAAGTAAAATTAAAAAATAAAATACAAAAGCAATCCAAAAAAATAAAATTATTGTTTTCTTTTTTAGGTTATTGTAAATTTTTATAAATTTTTTTGTAATTTCAATTTTTGTAATATTTTTAATTTTTTAAATTAATGAAAAATTCAAGTAATTAAAAACTAAAATTTCCAGTAATAAAAAATAAAGTTTCAAGTAAAATTTTGAAAATGATATTTTCCTTAAAGTTTCGTTTTCCGTCACTTTCCTGGCAACGACGCCAAAAACTTGACCTGACCTGCAATTAAACAGATGTTTAATATTCCTTAATATATCAAAAACTATACCTAAATTATATTTAGTGTCTAGTGAGAATAAACATAATATNGTAATTTCAATTTTTGTAATATTTTTAATTTTTTAAATTTTTAAAAAATTCAAGTAATTAAAAACTAAAATTTCCAGTAATAAAAAATAAAGTTTCAAGTAAAATTTTGAAAATGATATTTTCCTTAAAGTTTTGTTTTTCCGTCACTTTCCCGGCAACGACGCCAAAAACTTGACCTAACCTGCAATTAAACAGATATTTAATATTCCTTAATATATCAAAAACTATACCTAAATTATATTTAGTGTCTAGTGAGAATAAACATAATATGATAAAAATTAAAGAAATAGTTATCTCACTAGGGGTAGTATGCAAGTATATGTATCATTTCAAGTAATATAAAGTTTTCCTTAAAAACCCCAATATTGATCCCACAAGGAAGCCGAAAACAAGAAAATAATAAAATGAAATACAAGAATTTTGACTTTAAGAAAACTTTACTTAAGATTACATCAACTATCTGAAGATAAAAATTAAGTTTACTAAATTCTACAACATGCAAGTAAAGTAAATGTAATGATTTAGATAATATATAAAAAGAGACTTTCTCCTTGCCAATAATTCATAATAACTGTAGGATTTCAAAATTCTTTAAAAAATTAAAATTTGGTATTGTGATAAATAGGAGCATGTCTATTATTGACTTCTTTTGAATTGTACAAAGAACATTAACTAATCTAAAGTTAGTGTCGATGTGTATAGTAGTGTTGGGTAGGTTCTAGTCTCTCACTCTTAGATTACCCACTATGCCCTCTCTATAAGACCTACCAGTGACCCTTAGTTCAAATATTTAGACCAAATTGATTAAATAATCTCACGTGTCACTCAAGAAACATCAATTATACGTCCATCAAATCTTATCTCCTTATCTATTTGCACCCTCTTTGGACAATCACAACTGCTATTTCAAAGGTAGAATGTGATACTTATAAGTCAAGAAATCTTAGCCCTTTCTTGTCTATAAGTTCCACAACATGTTTTAACAATTCAAGTGGTCAAATTGTAAAGTAAATGAAGGATCAACAAAAATATCATCATAATTTCTAGAAATAAAAGATGTTCTAAGAAAATTAAAATCACTTACTGAATTACTTCATACTACAAGGAGAAAGAAAGAGAACTACTTACGAAGCATAGGGATAACAAAACAAAACATATTTATAAAACCCCAATCCAAAGTAAAAAATTTGAAGACAAAGATACAAATACATATCTGGAATGTTCCCCCAAGAACTCCTTTGAAGTTCTTTGACTTATTTGACTCCAACACCACTTACAAGACTCACAGACTCTAGAAATTAAAAAGGCTTACAAAGAAAACTTCTCACAAGCTTAACACACTCACACACTATGAGAACCTATAGATTTGTCCCCCTTAACCCCTTGGAATTAATTCATATTTAGAGAGCTTCCAAAATGACCAAGGGTTGCTTCAAAAACCTCTTCAAAATTTGACCTCATTCAATGCGTCTTCTAAAAAATAATCATGGCACCTAGGAGCCAAATCGTTGCGCTTAGGCGCCAACCACTTTTTTACATTTTACACTTATGTGTTAGATCAGCTAGTTTGATACTTTTCTTCAATTTTGCCCAATTTTCTCATTTTTGATGTATTTTTGCTCATTTTTGCTCATAAAATCTTTTTCTTGCACATGCAACCGAAAACATAAAAATACCCTTCATTAAAGCGTAATATTATAAAAAAATTGAGCATAAAATGTACATAAAAATAGGTAATTTTAAGGTGGATAAGTAGGCCCAATTGATTTTAATCATTTTAAGGTGTCAACAAATTTTAGGATCAAAAGGGCAAATCACTGTTCAAGGTGATTTTTAGGGTTTGGCAGGGTTAGGGAGGCCTTTAGTGAGGCTAGAGATCAATTTAGATACACCTTTCTCCCAATGTGAATATTTTGTTCAAAGTGGTTCCTAAGGTCCATAAGCAAGTCCCTAGCATTTTGCATTGATTTGGGTTACCTAGGGCATGTGATGAGGGAATTTGTGTGTGCTATAAATGTTTTCCAACACTACATCACACACGACAACTATACTAGGAAATATGCAGATCAATCAAGTTAAAACATACTTCAGTATAATCAATTTTCTCTTTTAAAATATTTAAATCTGCCACTCCTAGTGGCTTAAGGTGTACTTTCAATTTCAAAGAGTCACTAGGTTGAAAACACAAGTATACGTATTGCTTAAGTAATAAAAGGAATAAAGGGTTCTAATGGAGTCTTAACTATCGATCTCATAGGGAGGTGGAAGTTTCTATGGTAATAATGCAAAGACACAATATTCAAACTATAAAAAACTAAAGTAAGAAAGCAGGTCAGGAATTCAAATGCTTGTTAGCTAAAAGTATATCCAATATTTCCAAGATCATTCCTCTTCTCCATGTGAAGGGAGTTCCTTGAAATCCTAAATCAAAGTGACCTTCTACAGAAATATTACTGGATAATGTTAACGAACTACTAAGGTCAAGCATTTTACTACCCTTTTTTCAGTACGATTTGTAATGTTGGTGAAGTAACCTCCAATAATCTAATTACCTTGAATATTTTTACTGATGTTAATCAGATTCAACCACAATTCTTCTTTCTTAGAACTAGAACACCATGCACAAATGAATGTAGAACTTCCTTTAAACGGTTCCGGTGTGAATTCCAAATGGACAAATTGGGGATTGTCTATGATAATTCTATAGCTGATTTCATTTCTACAAAATAGCCATATCTTGTTATTGGAATTGGCAAAGCATTGAAACCACTAAAACTTCCTGATTATTTATTTTTGATTTTTATGTGCCATGAGTTCAAACTAGGTCATCAACCAAAAATTATAAACCTTGTTTAGTAGAAGTAATATGCTAAGGAAACCAGAGCTAGAAATTCCCCTAACATTCAAACATAAAATATTAATAATGATGAATGGATTTCTTTGCTCTACTGAGCCTAGAGTAGGAAGAAGCCCATTGATTATAAAATGAACCTCTTGCTACTATAATATTCTCTTATGGTAAATATCTTCGCTCTAATGGACCTCTTTTTTTCCTTCTTATCTTCTAGACTGCCCAATCATCTTCTAGATATTGTCTCCAAATAGTAATTACATCTTCGTTAAATTCAGTATGTTCAGTATCAACATTCTCAGGTAACATTGGATAACTTATTTCTGGAGGAAGTACTTTTAAAACAACCACTATTTCACTCAAGGATTCTGATGGAGTTGTATCAATTTGATGCAATGTATCTCCCACCTTATTTGTATTATCCTTTACTTTCAAACAGTTCCTTTCCAAGTAGAGTTGTTCAGCATTTAACTCATTATTTAAATTATTTTGAATATTAGCACTCTTCCTCTCCATAGTTGATGCAGTAGCCTCTTGTATTTTGTTATGATCCATATCCTCAGCATCAAAGTTAACATGAACATTAGGCTTTAGCAATGGATGAAGTCTGAAACACTACTAAGGGATATTACCAACGTTTTGCAATTCCCACAGTAATAAATTCCTTGCTCCATAATTATAGGATGCCAATACCCATTATGTGTTGTTCCCATCTAGATTTCCTTCACTTCTTGTAAGACATTATCCCTTTCCACTAAAATCCTTGTAGCAGAAGATCTAAACAAATTAAAGGTTGGGACATCTAATTTCATAGGCCTCCTCATGACAACCCCAATGGAAAATAGGATTTGGTGATTAAAAAGATGCAGTTTAAGACCGGGTAGATTGTATCATATTGTGATAATTGGGTGTTTCTAATTTAGGTGATTAAAAAAATGTAATTTACGACCAGGTAGTTTGTACCATTTTGGGAAAATTTGGGGTTCCTCATTTAGATCTCTTGACCTCACTTTTGGTTTAGGTTTAGTCTTTTGTTGGTGCTATTTCGGGTTGGTTTGTGGGGAGTTGCCCCTAAGAAGCTGTCGGTCATCGGAATCGAAATCTCGTCGCCCGCTTCGAAAGGACATTGAAGTATGAAATCAAACTGACACCATATTTTTCATGGTTTAAAATGAANCAATACATCTATAAGAAATGAAATGCCTCTCAATTTCATATTAGAAGTTGAGATCTTTGACATTTGGGGATTAGATATTATGGGACCATTTATTCCTTCATTTGGGAACTTATATATATTAATTACAGTGGACTATATTTCTAAGTGGATTGAAGCACAAGCTTTACCTCGTTGTGATGCTAAAAGTGTTTCAAGATTTACGTTTCTATGGAACCATTTATTCCTTCATTTGAAAACTTATATATATTAATTGCAGTAGACTATGTTTCTAAGTGGGATTGAAGCACAAGAGAACTTATATATATTAATTGCAGTAGACTACGTTTCTAAGTGGATTGAAGCACAAGATTTACCCTCGGAACTTGTATATATTAATTGCAGTAGACTACGTCTCTAAGTGGATTGAAGCACAAGCTTTACCTCGCTGGTGGCGCTAAACCCTTCATATGGGAACTTATACATATTAGTTGCGGTAGACTATGTTTCAAAGTGGATTGAAGCACAAGATTTACCTCGTTGTGACGCTAAAAGTGTTCGAGATTTTTAATAAAAAATATTTTCACTAGATACGGAATGCCTAGAATGATTATCACTGACGGAGGTTAATGAAAAATATTTTACTAGATACGGAATGCCTAGGATGATTATTACTGATGGAGGATCCCATCAAATATAGAATGCCTAGAATGATTATCACTGATGAAGGATCCCATTTTAGAAATAATCATATTCAGAGATTGGTAGAAAAATTTAATATTATTCATCGAATCTCTACTGCCTATCATCCTCAAACCAGTGGGTTAGCTAGCTTTCTAATAGAGAGATTAAATAAATATTTGAAAAGACTGTAAACCCTAATAGAATAGATTGGTCCACAAAACTAGATACCACATTATGAGTTACAGGACTGCTTATAAAACTCCTATAGGAATGACTCCTTACAGACTGATTTTTGGAAAGACTTGTCACTTACCAGTAGAATTTGTGCATAAAGCATTTTGGGTGATTAAAGAATTTAATTAATAATTGAAAGATGCTGGTAAGAAGAGATTGTTACAATTAAATGAATTGGAAGAATTAAGAAATGAAATATGCTGGTAAGAAGAGATTGTTACAATTAAATGAATTGGAAGAATTAAGAAATGAATCTTATAATAATGACAGAATTTATAACGAAAAAATTAAAGTATGGCATGACCGAAAGATTAACCAGAAGAACTTTGAATCAGGACAAGAACTTTTACTTTATAACACTAGGCTGAAGTTATTATCTGGGAAATTGAAGTCTCGTTGGTTAGGACCCTTTAATGTGACTCAAGTTTATACTTACTGTTGGCATCAATTTTTGGATGTCACGAGTGCCCACAAATTTTATATGTCGCGCCGTGCACGAAATTGGCTCGAATTGACTCGATCAACAGCGAGCTCGTTCAAA